>JAIPRL010000535.1:0-120000 GCA_025469235.1 Pemphigus obesinymphae
ATGAGTGTAAAGATCGGAGCACTCCTTCTGGTAGTAAATTTGTTAACAGAGAAAAAAAAAAAATAAACATCATTGTAAAACCACTAGCTCCCTCGCTACGCTCAGAATCTAAAATAGTATCCCAAATAAATTTGAATAGGCACTTCTTTACGGTTTCCCGGATTTAGATATAGTTTTGTGCGTTTATGAAAAAACGAAAATAGATTTCGAGTACCTATGCCATTTGCGAAATGTCCATTTTTACATACTCGATATTCCACGGAAGACGAAATTCATTCAGCTCTCTGTTTATCCTCCACGTATCAAAATATATTATGACTAAAGTTACTATGATTTTAATGCACGAAAAAAAAAACTAAAAAAAAAAAAACATTTTTAAATAATAAAACAGCGTACAAAAAAAATTTTTCTAAAATGATGTTTCAAAAATATCCTATACATTTTTTAAAATTACATTTATTTAAAGTATTAAATTAGATTAAGAACCAAATTATATACATAGATTGAACAATAGAATGAACAATTATAAATTACAAAAAATAGATTGAACAATTCAAGTTTTTTATTTTAATTGCTAATTATTATTTGTAGTATATTATGTATTTATAGTATGACGTTATAGAATTACAATTTTTCTTAATATTATTATAATTATAGTATGTATATTACAACGAGCTTCGCTAAAACTGGTTTTGTAACCTGTTATAATATTTCTCATCGCTTTTCTGTTTAATATTTCCACTATCTTACCCAACGAGCGAAGTACTTATAAGTACCCCCTACTTATCAATTTTTTTTACTTTGATAATGACTGAATCAAACTTTTACATAGAATGCAATATTCAAGAGATCGCAAAAAAAAAAAATATATTTAAAATGCATTGTATACAAATACTTAAAAAAAAATTTTTTATGTATTTATTTAAATATTTGAAAATTATCTATATAATTACATTATTTTGGGTTTAGAGATTATATCTAATTGACATTCAAATACTCGTGTTGTTATTGAATACCTACACTCATTTTTTTAAATAATCAATGAAAAATCTATTCGGATTTTGTACTTCAAGTTTCGATACATATTCACATTAATAATATATATTATACCCTAATACAAATATAATATTATTTTATGGTTTTTGAGCCTTATTTATATAAGTATAAATAAGTTATTAAGTATTAATAGTTAAGTATTGTTTAGTTTTAAAATATTTTAATTTTATTTTTTATAGTCGTATTTCAAACACATTTATCAAAACGAATTCCACTCCTTCCCCTACTTAAATATATATTTTAAGTACTTTTTACAATACTAAAAAGAGTTACATATTATTATTATTTATTACATTATTAAATAAATATTATTAGGTGTATGTTTTTAGAAAAAGTATACTTATTATCATATTGAGTAATAAAACTTCAATCGCATTTCATAATTTGGCATGTTCAAATAATAATACATTATAGAGTAAATAATAAGTATGCTCTATTTAAGAATGATTAATATACAACTGTAAACTTAGGTTTACAATTATTATTATTTATTATTATATATACCTACATCGATACATTATTAAATTAAAATTAACATCCTTAAATAAATATATAATAAAACAATTTAAAAATACCTCAAATTGCAGGCAGGATAGTGTGTTATTATTATTATTATTAAAGATTTGAATTAAATTATACTTTGGTCCAATCGAATAATAATTTTTAGTGAAGTTTGGTAAAATAAAAAATAAAAAATCGCTAACCAAGAAAATTGTATTTTCTATTATTCTATGTACAAAAATTGTCCATATAAAAGGAAGTTTTCCTTAACGCTTATGAAAGCTACTGTAGAAATCAGAAAATTTCCTCTTAAAAATAGGAATTGGAACTAGTCCACTATAAAAAAACACACCATACTAAAAAATCTTAGTCCTCTCTTTATACCATAAAAATGTATATACAGGCAAAAAAAATCATTATAAAACCAATAAATTCTTAAATTGCGTTGTACCTACCAATATCAAATAAAATAAATACTTTTTTACTTTTTTTTTATTTATAAGCATATTATAAAGTAACCGTGTATCATGAAGTTTTTAATAATTTATAGAATCCGTCAAGTAAAAATTAAAATTACTTCTAAAAAATTCACTTTTTTTAAATATAAATACAAATTTTTTTTAAAAATTTTTAAACTTACATTTGAGAAGACGTCGTGCCTACAAATTTTCAATGAAAAACTTGCATTAGCATTTTTCATACTTAACAACTTACAAACATGTTTGAAATACGAAATAAATAAATAAGTTATAGTCAAGTTAATTTTTCGCTATATTCGTTTTTCAAGATTAAAAGTTATTAAAAAAAAAACAATAGAAATAATTTGATTTTTTTTTAACAACTCATAAAAATTGTATAAAATGCATATATTAAAAGCCGGCGCATGGCTGTTAGATAATTCTGTGCTTTATAATTTATTTTTCATTTCATCTTTTTACAATATATTCTCAATTTTATACAATAATTAATAATGCGTAAATATGTTTTTTTAAACAAATATTTTGATCACACAAAAATAAAAATAAATGGTATTGACATACTAGAATATTTTTTAATTACTTTTAAATATATTTAAATTTTAAATAGTTGGATTTAGTGATGCACAAATCCAAGACCAAGACCAAGACCATGGCAGTACTGGTCTTGGTCTTGGTCTTGCAAAATTCTTGTAGCCTTGATTTTGTTTTTTTTACCAAAGTTATAAATAAGAATAAATAATTTATTTATACGTACACAAGGAGGGATACAGGGAGTAATAGAGGTAACTTCCCCCCTCCGTTCACAAAAAATAATTAGGTAGGTATCTGTGTAGATGACTGTTTTCGATAACACCGAACTTTCTAGAAATAGTAGAATATCTGTTTACCCATATATTCGATAAACGATAATCATTTCCGTAAATATTACAATAGGATATTGATGATTGTTTTACGAGAAGTCTGTAGATTTGGTGTGGAATTATAAATAATGTATACCAAGAAAAAAAATGTAATAAATAACTTATTTAATTCATTAATTTTTATTTTATTTAAAAACAAGACTTGCAAGAGTCTTGCAGTCAAGTCTTGGTCTTGCATTATAAGTCTTGGTCTCGGTCTTGGTCTTACATAAATTTTTATTTCAGTCTTGCTATGAAGTAGTACAGTCTTGGTCTTGCATTTTTGCAATACCAAGACCAAGACTGCAAGACCAAGACCGAATTTGCCCATCACTAGTTGGATTTTAATTTTTCTTAAAATTTCATAAAAATTTCCTATATATAATCGCCAAAAACCGGGCGTACGACATTCTCTTATAATGAGTAAATTATATTTTACATTATTGCGTTTTTATATTATTTTGCGTATACTATTATATCTAAATTAGACATTTCTGCATTATCGAGTGTGCAGTGTAACATATTTTAGATACATGTACATAATAATTATGCGAACATTTGATAAAACTGAATCTTTGCCCGATATACAAGTGGATACGTATACTTCTGTAAAATATTTAAAATGTTCGAAAATTACATAGCAAAAAAATGCGTTTTGAGTTCCATCAATATACTGTAAACGTACCTGTATGCAAATTCTACTAACGAAATTAGAATACTCATTGCCGAGACGTAGAGAGTGGAGATTCAATATAATAAGTGCATTAATATCTGTTTAATATATTGTATTTTAACGATGAATCTCATGACACACTATATAATATAATAATAACTGGCTGCTACCTATATACTAATTGGTCTGCATTCACGTAACAACGTCTCTCTCTGTAACACTTCGAATGACTATATTGTGTATAATAAATACGAATGTAACATGTCGTTTTTCTTCCAAACACTAAATATTATTATTATTATTATTTAGTTTAAAAAGTGAACAAAAAAAAAAAAACATTAACATTGTTCGATATTTTAGATATTTTAGTTGTAAATACTCATATCAAAATTATGTAGATTGTAGGCGGTATTAATATACAAGGTGATTTTTTCGCTTATAGAAATGCTATATCTCGGCATGTATTTTATACAATTTTTGGGGAATTTTTTTTAAAAGTTAATTAGTATACGTCTTGATTCTATGTAGGTACAGTTAAACCTGGCTTAACGGACACTTTTCTCGACGGACCAAATGTTATTAAGTTCCCGGCAAAAGACGGACATTTCAACGTATTTCGACAGAGTTTACACGCGTACACATTAAAAACAAAATAAAAATAATTCGTTAACGTTAGTTACGTAGTAATTTGTACGTAAAATATACATTATTTTAACAAAAAAAATTTTTTTTGTAATGACATCTCCCATGATACCTTGAAAGTCGTTTGGTTTAAAGGAAATAGAGTGGAAATCATTATTCGGTGTAGAGACTCCTAGAGGTTTATCTACTCGTAAACTCGCTAAAAAAAGTGGTCGAAATTTTAAAGAACAGAGAAGAGACTTTGTAAAGTTTTTTTTATCTATTTTTATAATGAATTTCGATATAACCTGAATATAACAGACACCTGTCGATAACGGACACTTCTGATGATCCCGCGAGTGTCCGTTATATAGACAGCTAGGTTTCAACATAATTTTATAATTTGATTTTTTTTTTTTTACTTTCATTATTTATTTGTTAAAATTATATCAAATTTCGATTTTCAAATGGCAACCTATAATATTTTAGTTCGTAAAATATTAAAGACTGAATTTTTATGAGAATATACTCGTTTTGATTTTTTAAATCCGATAAATATTTTTTTTTTTTTTTTATAAGTTTTATGCATTTAAATTTATGATAAAGTGAAGTTGGGAACTATTGTAGTATCTTTACGTTATTTTTAACACCTATATTACGTGCTAATACACTACTTTTCCATTCCGCCACTCAAATTTGAATGCTTCTTACTCGGAAAATATTTATCGGATTTAAAAAGTCAAAACGTAAAAATTCTCATAAAAATACATGCTTTAAGAATTTGTGATTTAAATCATAGGTTACCATTTGAATATTAGAAGTTTAAAGTTCTAACATTTTTCGTTTTATAACATTATTAATTTTTTTCGTTATAAATAACACGTTTTCAATCCCTGATACTTCCAAAAATATAACCAGTTTTATGATGATAAAAATAATAAAAAATACCCTGTATATATATATATAATAATGCAGTATATAAAATAACTTTCCATATTGTAACATAAACACGTCAACCGCGAGGAGAAAATTGAATTCAGTTTTAATTTTTAGTCTAACTATATTAATATTATTATTATACGTTTTATCGGTTTTACGTCAGCGTACTGTATTATACACGTATTAACGAAAAACCACCGGGTTGTAAACAGTGAAAATGATTATATTTTGTTAAAATATAATAATATTATTATTATAAAACGTGCATATATACTACTTAAAATGTAATTTAATCGATTATAATAATACCAATAATGTAAATATTATCCGTAAAAAATATTTATAATATAAATCAAATCGAATAATAATAATAATAATAAAAATAGTAATAACAATAACCAATGGGTAGGTAGCTAATATAATATTGATTATAATGTTCGTACAAATTAGACAAGACAAAGGGTTATTATTACTATACCTTAAAACAATTTGAAATTAGTGTTTTATAAAGTATTTGGATATTTTCCAGATTATTTCGGTACTATTTAAAATTAAATTTTTAAATGTTTAATTCTGAATAGTTTTCATAAGCATTTTTAGTATGAATAATATACTAGAAAAAAAAAAATGCATTCAAATTTCAAGAAAATTTAGAATTAATCTAAAATAAAACGATGTCTCAGTATATTAATTGCCTAGTAATATGTAATTTTACCTAAATAGGGAAACTATTAATTTATAAACATTCCTTGTATACGTAAAATATAAATTTATAATTAAATTGTTATAACATATAAGTAATATAATATGTAATTATGTAAATATAGCATAAAATATATGTAAATTTTTTTTATATGTATTTAATCTTATTTTTAACTTTTTATTCATATATTAAATTTGTGTTTAGAATTCGTCCTTCGTCAATTGTACTATAAGGTACTGCTTGAAATACCTATATAATTTTTAATAGTTTTGTTCTTATACCGATCATATTTTATAAATATAAAATAATATATTATATTGGTATGTTATTTAACAGGTTTTTAAATTTACATAAAAATGAATTGATGACTTTGTTTAACTTCAATACATTTACTCTCTTTACGAAATAAACAGTTCGTTTTCAGTAAAATATTCACCATAAACCACAGTCGTGGTAATCGGTAAATTTAAATTTCGATACAAAAATTATAACTGATAAATAATAACTAATACGTACTATATATTATGATAGAATATGGAACAGTTGTCAATTGGATAGGTCATAATGATTTATCAATTAAAAATTACCATTTACTACTACAGTACTACATATTTTATTAAAGACAATAATCTGTATGCACGCGTATACTCGCATAGTATTTTATAAATTGTAATTTTATACAGCTCTTTCAAAAGGAGTGAAACATTTTGAATTTCAAAGTTCAAGTACATTTTATATTTTATTATATAGATAAATATTAAAAAAAAAAAAAAAAAACATTGATTATTTATAGTATTATAAATTGTATGTGTTTTATAATAATTATTATTTTGTCTGATTGCAGCCGTGGGGCCAAACGGAGTGATATCAGGGGACAAAAAAATCCCAAAAGAATGTTTCGTCAAACACTGCGATCAGAGGCGAAAATATTCGGTGCTGTACAAACTAGAGTTTCAGGTAATTAACATCTAAATCTTCAAAACTCATTATGGTGTATTTTGACAAGAGTAATGATGCCCACCCACCTGGCACTGTCATTTCGCCCGTTGACGTAATTCGGCCCAGAAAAATAAATATAAATACGTATATAAAATACGTACTTATATATTATATTTATCCCGCACTTGTGTTAAGTTAAAAATCGTTTTCGGTTTGTGGAATATCGCATGACGTGATAAAATGAATATAATACGATGGGAATAATAATATGTGACGTTTTAAACGTTTAACCGTATTATTCAATAACCATTAACCACAATGGCAAATATATGTTATGTGTTCATAACAATATTATGAGATTATTAGACCTAAAGGTAAATTATATACCTGTTATATTTCACGCTATATACATTTGTTATAAACGCACAATTAATATAAAATTGTTATTTTGTAGAACGAAAATCCTTCAAATAACAATACATTATTATGAATGTCGCACCCGAATTTAATGCAAATAATTATTTAAAGAGACGGTAAATTAAAAACGACATTAAAAAATTTATTACGATGATTTTAACATAAAAAAGTTAATAAAAATATGACATTGATCAAATCTAATATGGATCATGACGTTTAAACAAAGTAGTTAATAGAAAATTCACGAATACGTCTCTTATACTTTAGTAGTATAAGTATAATATAGTCGTTAAGTAAATGCAATCGTCAATAGTTCAATTTGTATATGACTTCACAATCTTGTACAATTATATGACGTATACTAATAATATGGTCGTCGAATTTGTATTTTACATCTTGTTAGTATAAAAAACGGTTGTAAATCATATTTTATAATCACAGGAATTATAGAAAATAAATGTAGGTTATATAACATATATTATATAGTTAAACACAATATATCTGATGACACGGTATATATATATATATATATAAATATATATATGCGTATTATGAAATGGGGTGGATCGAAATCTTTCCCCAGACATTAATTTGAATGTATAACTCGTATTTTAAACTTTTACGAAATTACAAATATAATTTTTGAAAAAATAATTACAGTAACATACGATTAAGTGAGTAGATTATACATTTTAAGGTCATTATATTACCTATATATTCTGATTTCTATAAGGTTTGATATCGACGATTGAATTTATAAACATATGTTTAAATATGTATTTATTCATTAAAAATTGCGCGTCATAACTAAACTACAGAATTACTTTGTTTCCTTTTTAGATTTATGGTTTACGGAAACTATAAATTGTTTGGTTTTATTATCCTTGCCCAATTAGTTGAAAAGTTTGAACTCAAAACTCTAAGTGGTACGAAATGGAAAATTAAAAAATTAATATGGACTAACACCATTATATAGTATCCATAAAAATGTAAATTCTGTAACCCTCGTGAGCTCGAAATGCACACTTCTAGATATTTTAATTAAATTTTTCGTAAATGTGTGTGTTTAAATGAATATTTTATGTCGAATTGATAGCACGAAAATCCATCGTCAATTAAAATAACAGAGCCAAGATTATAGATACGTGTCGAGGCTTACCTCCCCCCCCTCCCTAGTGACTCTATATATGGTATTGGAACTGTAATTCTCCTTTTATTATTCATACCTTCACTCCTTCTTCCGGTTTTCAATCTCTAGACTGGTTGCAACTCTCCATGCTTCTCAGTAAATGCTCAAATTCTTTATTTCCGGGTATTTTTTTTTAATCCTTAATGTCCTTAAGGATTTGTTATGTATATAATATTCCCTTCCTATTTGACCGTCTGTGTCTCCTTCAATAATCGATTTCAACAAGCTATCAAGTGGAATTAATGATATAATTAACACATTAATATTACTAAAACACTGTTTTATGAAATTTTTTTAGATTCATTAATTAATAGGACTCCTTTTTAGTACAATAAATTTAAGTCTATTTTTAGATTATTATATTTGTATTTATTACATGTCAAAGCAGCAATCGTACAAAATTGATCGTTGCATCATTTATATTGGACCGACTACCTACCATTGTCGCCGGAGAAAAATATTTTTCAAATTTCTATTAATCTTTTTTAATTTGTTCAATAAATCACATTAGATCCACTGAACTCTGCACATTAGTTTGTAACTTTCGAAAACAACTTTTTAATTGCTTTTTTTCACTTAAAAATGTTCAAAATCTTAATGGCATATAATATAATACAGATATCGTTTCTTTTCTATTGCAGAGTTCATTAATGTAACGTACACGCTATTTGGTTACTATTTAGCAAAAGTTGATTCTAATTGATTTCTTATACCTAGCTAGTGATAACTTATTTATTGTGGGGTAATGGTCCTATATATAATATGATACACTCATTAGGTTCACGCATTATATAGTGTGGCCTATAGAAATTCTGATGATTTATTTTTAAGAATAATGTGATAACACGTGCAATATTATCACAGACATCACAAACCAGTTGAAAATGCATATTTTTCTTTAATTATCTTATATGATTTATAGCCATATATACTATATATAGATTCTATCTTAAGATATTTCGATCCGAAGTACAGTCCGTATTTAATTGACAAATTCGAGGATAAAACAACTGTATAGTGGGTCATATTATGCAATATTAGGAGGATTGTCATAGACCTGGTTTTAAATACGTTCTACATATGGGCGATTAAGAAGAAGGTAAAAAAATGAAAATTTGAGAATGTATCTATAGTATTTAAGTGTTATAATTCCAATTATAAATGTACAAATAAGCAAACTGAACAACGATCTCATTGATGTTTTAACATTTTTTTTTGAAGGTGCTGACTTCGAAGATACAAAATGCTTTTTTTATTATATAAGTTTAAATCACAGTAACTTTGAGATTTCGAGTAGAGCGAGATGGTTTTTTTTGCCGTATACAATATATCGGCAAAAAATAGTCAAGTGAAAATGTTGAAGTAAAGATGTTTTTTAAAAAAGTAAATTTATTCTAGATGATACTTTTCAGAGGTTATTTTTAGATTTTTCCAGTAACTCTCTTAAGCGTATACAAAAAGTCACTTCTATAACTGAAATTTATCCAAACTTATAAATATTTTTAAAATAACAAATAAGGTTTCCACTTAATATGTTTACTATATATTGCTAAAATAATATATAATATAGTATATAGTAGTATATAATTAGCAATAACTTATAATTGCTTTTAAATTGAATATATCCAACACCAGAACTTCACTATACGAGTGAAGTGCTTTAACACTCTACTTGATTTTTCTGTTTAGAGCCCAAGATTATGTGTACCACGTAATAAAATTACAGAGTGAATCGTTTGAATAGATATTTAAAAAGCTACATAATTCTTGAACTTGTCATCGTTTTAAATAGTTTATTTGTGTCAAATAACGCTAATTTAAATTTATATTATAATATTATATAAATCGAGATTATCGCAATTAAATTATTTCTGGTAATTTGTGCATATTTCGTATATAGGCGTCAAATTGAATATAAGATAATATTATTACCTATATATTTAATATTTATACATTTTTTTTACCCCACCACTTCATCAATTATTATATGAAAAGTATTTTGTTTGTAATTGCAAAAAAAGATTATTTAAGACATTTTTTTAACTTTATGATTATTTTTATTTCTTTAAAATGAATAAAAATAATATGTTATATATTTCAATCATATTATTTTGTGGTATATTACTGAGAGATTTAGATTGATCATTAATATTTAACACAAAACCCCGATTATCTGTGATCAAAAGTGTTTTTTGCTTCTCCTTTGCTGTCTCTCCCAACTATTTGAGGTCAGCCGAATCGAGAATTTTACATTCTCTTGTTGCCAAAACTGTAACATGCTCAGGTTTGCATCTTCACATATTAGGACATTCGAAGATTGTTCTTGATAGCTATGACAAGCATAGCTACCAAACTGTTGGTTGGGTTTAGTAATCCTGGGGGGACATTGTAAAATTTACTATCCCAAAATCGACAAAATTGAGTTATATATTCATTCTTATACTAAAAAATGTGGGAAATCGAATGATGTAATGAGATTTTATATAAACGTAATATTTTTGTTGTTAAAATCAATTTACATTTCATGATTGACGTTAAAACGCACTATAAAATACAACACTACAACATTAATACTGAAAGAAGTAGAAAATGGTAATTGTGCGTCTTTCAATGTCACTCCACAATTATAGCAGGTTTGCATCAGAGACCATACTCCACCATCGAGAAAAACTCATATGGCTACCTCATTTGCTACCTGGGAGTCGAACCAGGGACTTCGTGTACCGAAACACCTGTTTTAACCACTCAACTAATAAACCCTCTTGTGATCAAAAATTAAATTTTAAAAAGTATATTTATTTGCTCTATTTTAATTGACATAAAATATAGATAAATACCGTCTGTGTTTAATTTCTAACATTAGATCACAGTAAACAAAAAAAAATAATAATAATCATTTTTCTTAGGTGTAAAATAACCAAGAAATAATACAAATTTTAATTTATTTTAGAAATTTGTAGATTTCCTACTCTATATTCTGACTGAATGGAATAAGCTTTGAAAAAATTTAGTAAAATTTCATTCTGAAGTATTAATTTTTGGTTCATTAAATGTTTAGGTAATATATATTTATTCAACAATTCTCAGATTAAAGTTTGCTCTATAACTGTAATATAAATTCGTTTTTATTAATTTTATTAGAAATCTCATTTTTAATTTAAAAAAAAAAAAAATATTTTGAGGATAATTAATATTTATGTTTTTGTCATTTTTAGATCATTTATATATATATAATTTGAAAAGCATAAAAAATGAAATTATTTCTGCAGTGATTGACAGATTGACAGTACCTACGACTTACATACTTAGGATATTAATATAAGCTTTATTGTACATTTATAATTATCTTTAAGTGTATTATTATATGCTATATATTTTGATGGGTATATAATATATTCTTAATATAATAATATTATTATATAATATATTGATATATAGCCGATTATTAGATAATTTTAAGTACACAATTCTAAAAAATAAAAATAAACAATATGCGTAAATAAATACCCAGTTTATACAAAATAATTTGTTTTTATTTAACAAATACGTATTTCGAAAACAACGTTCTCATCTTCAGTGTTAAACAACTACTGAGTCGTTCGGCGCGTATACATTCCCTTTTATAGAATATATGACGTCATTTATCCATGAACCCCGGCCATATGGTATCGCCGTGTGCTTATCGATCGATGAGTCATACCGATCATTACAATGTTTTTATTAATTATTTTGGTAACAATTTTAATAAGTTATTTTGTAGTGGATTTAGATCCAAGTTTAACAAGTTATTTTTATTCTTTGACATTTCTATTGCTTCCCTTATGTTTAATTCTTGATTATTTTTTACTTGTTTTAATAATTGTATTGTTTGTATATTATGGTTTTCCTCTAATATGTGTTCTGCTATTGGTGATTTGTTTGTTTCTTGATTTTTAATATTCCTAATGTGTTCCTTAAACCTAATTCCTATGTTTCTTCTAGTTTGTCCTATGTAACATTTTTCACATATTTAAGGAACACATTAGGAATATTGTAGAACATTCACAATGCTCTGTATGTTTATTGTTTTTTCCCCTGTTAACAGATTTTCGATCAAACGAAGCCGAGGAGATGCATTTGCATTTTCAATTTTCTCAGTACATTCCTTGGGCAAAAAGAAAAACTTTCTTTTTCTTACGATATATGTATGTAGTCATATACTGTGTATACACACTATGTATATACACTGTACATAACTTTACCCAGACTACCTACAAAATACGGTGTGTATGACCTTAAACCGTATACATACTCGTATACATTATACAATGTACACTGACATTATAATATTATTATTATGCGATTTATATTATATTTGTGGGCTATTAAAGTGCCATTTTCGAGTTATTGAAATTCAAACAATGTGTGTACCTGGCTAAAATAAATGGCGTGATTATTCGGATAATACATACTATATAATGTATATATACCGAAATAATACAATATAGTTATGGTATATATATAATTATACAATCAAAATATTAAACACTCCTGTAATTCAAATGAACGAATTGAATTAAATTGCATATTTTTACTTAGGCGTATGTGTAAATTTCCTCACCACCTTAGCTAAAATAATGAAACTTTAAGTGCATGAGGTATTACACATGGCGCGTTTTTTTTATAGTGGTATCCCCGTTAAGGCCTAATCCACTTTGAGCAGAGTATCGATTGTTTAAAAAAAACGAAAGATATAAAATTAATAAATTAAAAAAATTATAAAACAATCATTTTTTAACAAGATAAATAAATAAATTTCAAGTAAAATAGACAAATAAACAATAGTAGATAGATATAGATATTACATTAGGGTAATAAGTATGTTTAATGTTAAATTTAGATAATTTATACACTAATAACTTTTCTCGAAAACATGAACTTATTCAGTAAATAAATTTGAGCTTAGGCCAGACTCAGGTACTTTAGATGCATTATATAGTATTTCGATACATATATTATATTATAATGTTAAATAGATAGGTACAGGAAAAAAAAAATATAAATAATAATAATAATAATAATAAATATAATCAATAATAATCAATATTCCTAGATTTTTCTAAAATATTTGATATAGTTGACCATAAAATGCTTTTCAGTATATAACTTAGGTTTACGTATAATTAATGAAATATCTAAATGGTTTTCTAGATATTTAAGTACAAAACAAAAATAGTTATAATAAACGATTATGTACTAGGATATTGACTAAAGACGAAATGTGAAATACCTTAAAGAAGTATCTTGTACCATAAATGTGTGTGAACAGTTTATACAATTTGGGAATTGTTTGATACAGATGATAACTACTGGTTTATTCTTTTCTGATACATGAGTTAAAAATTTAATTTCTAAATAAATAACTTTGGATTTTGATAAAACTATCTATAGCTATCTAATATCTAACTACCTATATAGCTTTTTTCAATTATAATAATTGGTCAGATTATTTCTTTTAAAGAAATAGCAATTTATAACTATAGTCTATAATAATAATTAATATAACATATATCTTCAAAATTAAACAAATATACGAGTAAGTAAAGTGAGATATTCAAGTTTATATTTTGATCAAAATATTAATGGTGTATCTCATCTATCTACGAAAGTTATGCTAAAATTGTATTGCTTAAAAAATGATTTCTTCCATTTAATCCTTCAAAGTTATTTATTCTTCTAAGCATTACAAAGCCTCTACAAATAAAAAAATAAAAAAAGAAGATACAATTTATCTATTTAAAAATGATTTGAATGAATCTATAAGAAGAAATTACAAAACAATTATTGCACGATTTGTAAATTTACTTTTCAAGAAATATACAATCATATGTTTGTTTAAAAAATCATCTAATTGCAATAATAATCATTATAAAATGTATAAAACATACAATATTATAGTAAATTATACAAATAAAAGTATTGACTACAAAACTAGTATTTTCACTAGCATATTATTTATTATAAATATTAGTTAATAAGTATTATATTATTATACTACTTTAGGTGACAAACATTCCAACTCAGTCTTAGATTATTAGTCACAAAAATATATAAACCAATTATGTCATAATATTGTAATGTGTTATTTTTTATGTATTTTTAAATTAGTAAAAATAAATATAAATAAATCTTGTAAACGTTGGCCAAACTTCATCTATAAATACTAAATTAACAAATAAATACTAAATACTTTATAAATACTAATGTTAAAAATCTAGTTTATACTTATAAATAGGGAACGGACTTTATTGTAAAAATAAATTCAAAATATGCAACAAAATTTTTCATTAAGAAAAATGTAATTCAGAAAAAACTATTAACTATGTCTATGTGCAAAAAAATAAAAATAATAATAATTATAAAAACAGCATTTGTATTGATAATGACACGAATTTAAAGTCGGTAGACAAGTAGATGACGGTATAAATGTATATTCCACGCAGAATATTATGAAATAATATCCTATGGACGTATGACTAAACTCTGGTATAGGTACGTGAAGTCTGTTTAAATAACTCCGATGATAATTATCGTCGTCGAAGAGTGTTAAATAATAATTGATAAGAAAAATGTCAAAAGTTGGAAACATGGAAAGTTCAATTAAAAAAAAAAACAAAAACATGATCGAAAAAAATCAAGTAGGTACCCTACCTACCTATATATAAAATATTTACAAAATATGTATAAAAAATGTATTTAAATATTAAAAAATAAGTAAAATAAAATTACTACTAATTTAATCAAAAATTCACGAAATGGATTTATATCTTTCCACAATTTGATTATTAATATTAGATTTTTTTTTTTGTTTTTTAATCCAAAGATTTGGTTTTTAACAAATGTTTTACAATAAATGGCTTCTCCTTTTTTCTCTATCATTCGCCTTAATCTTAAGTTCCCTGTAGGAAGTGACTCCTGCTTCCAGCATTATTTGTCTAATGTACCTCGTTCTAGGTCTTCCTCTTGATCTTGTACCCTATATTATTCCTTCAATTATTAAACTATGCAATTCATCTCCATGCCTCAACGTGTGTCCTATCATCTGCCATCTCTTTTTATAATATCAATCAGTGTTCGTTTTTCATCTATTGTCCTCAGGATGTCTTCATTTGATCTTTTATCAGGCCAGCTTATTCTCTGCATCTTTCTCCAGCACCACATCTCCAGAGCTTCTAACATATTTTTTTCTTTCTTATTAATTGTCCAGGTTTCACTTCCGTATAATGCCACACTCCAGACGTATGTTTTTATGAGCCTTTCTTCGTTATTATGTTCATATTTTTTGATGTTAGTATTTTTATCTTTTTAAATAATGTATTCTTTGCTTGACCTATCCTGCTTCTGAATTCCTTGGTTGATTTCCAGTCGTTTGTTATAATGCTGCCTAAGTATTTGAAATAGTCTACTTGGGTAATTTCTTTGTTTTCTAATGTTATATTTATATATGGTATATTTTTCTTGTAGCATACTAGGGCTTTGGTCTTGGCTGCATTTATTTTCAGACTATATTCTTTGAACGTAGTATTCATTGCATTTAACGCTGCTTGTAAGTCTTCCTCAGATGTTGTAAGAACGACTATTTTATCAGCGAAGCGAAGCATTGTTATTAGTACCCCACCTATTTTCACTCCAATTCCTTTTTGTTTTAACCAAAACTTTATAACGTTTATTGCTTTTTCAATAAATACATTAAACAATGCAGGTGAAAGTGGGCACACTTGTCTCACACCTTTTTGGATTCTGGCAGTCACTGTTGCTGTATTAATGTTAATAATGGTTTCTTGTTCTTCATAAATCTTATAGAGAATACGTCTGTCTTTAAAATCTATCTCTGTTTCTTCCAAAATTTTAAAGAGACTTGTCCAATTTATGCTATCGAATGCTTTTTCTAGGTCTACAAAGGCCATATAATTGAATTTTTGTCTCTCAATTTGTTTTTCAAGTATTACTCTCAGACCTAAAATAGCCTCCCTGGTTCCTTTGTTCTTCCGGAAACCATATTGATCGTTTGCTAATCTAGCTTCTATCCTCTTACTTATTCTTTTGCTTATAATTATTTCCATTAATTTAGCAGCATGCGATATCAAGCGTAGGGTCCTAAAATTTTCGCACTGGTTGGCTCTAGGGTTTTTTGGTAGGATAACTAATCTACTACATCCAAAATCTCTCGGAATTTTCCCAGTCTTGTATATTTGACATAACAGTTCGTACAGAGCGTTCTTTATTTCATCCCCTGTCTGCTGTAGGAGTTCTGTGTTTAATTCGTCTGGTCCTGGTGCTTTGTTTTTCTTCATTGTTTGAAGTGCGCCTTCAAATTCTGATTTTAGAATCCTTGTATCTGCATTTGAATCAAAGTCGCCGTCTGTTGTGTTTTCAACGAGTAAGTTGGTATTTTCTTCTTCTCCATATAGCTCTTCTACGTATTCTTTCCATCTATTCGCTATTGCTATTTCATATATAAGTAAATTTCTCTCTTTATCCTTTACGTGTGTGCATTGTGACTTTTTTCATTGAAGTATCGTTTGATAAGTTTATATGCTTTGTCCTGTTGATTATATTTCATCATATTGTCTATTTCTTCACAATTATTTTGGATCCACATCTCTTTGGCTTTTTTTACTTAACGGATTATTTTATTTCTTAACATCTTATATAGTCTTTTACTTTCTTCATCTGTTATGTTTTTAAGCAATCTTCTTCTTTCTATATCTTGAACTATTTCCATTGTTATCCATTCGCGTTTCGGAGCTGGTTTCTTCCTAGTTAATTATTCTTCTGCAGACTGGACAATAGATTCTTTTATGCGATGCCATCCATGCTCTATATTATTACAATCATCTATCCTCAGCTTTCTTTTGGTTTCAAGTTTTTCTTTGCATTTCTTTTCGAATAGTTTTCTTATTTCTGGTTGTTTTAGTTGACACAAATTCCATTTATTTTCTTTATTTTTTGGGTTTTCTAACTTCTTGAATTTCAATACGGACTTGATCATTACCAGGTTGTGGTCACTGTGCATATTAGCTCCTGAGTAGGATTTACTCGTTTTGATCTGGTTTTTGTATCTATTCTTTACCAGGATATAGTCTAATTGGTATCTGTTAATATCACCTGGCATTTTATACGTATAGCGTCTTCTTTTATAATTCATGAATAAAGTATTGGTTATAACTGAATCATGTTGTCTACAGAATTCGACAAGACGGTCACCTCTTTTATTCCTTGTTCCGAGTCCGTATTTACCAACTTCTCTGCCGTCTGTATTTTCATCCACAATCGCATTCCAGTCCCCCCATGATAATTAAATTTTTCTTACTATTTGTGAGATTAATGAGTTCTTCTATCTTTTCGTAGATCTCTTCTACTTCTTCATCGTTTGCTTGTGTTGTGGATATATATGTTTGTAAAATTGCGATGTCATTAAGAACAGATTTTAATTTCATCAATATCAATCTATCCTCGTAAGAATTGTGACTTCTCACACATTGTGCCTATTTTTTATTCAGAACAATGCCAACTCCATTCCTTCCATTATCACCACCGGAGCAGATGACTCTGTAGTCTCCCGATATAAAGTCACCTTGACCATTCCATCTCATTTCACTTATCCCCAAAATATCAATTTTGAGACGTTTCATCTCAATCTTGAGATTTTCTAGTTTCCCTGTTTGTAACAGAGTTCTGGCATTCCATGTTCCTATCATACTAACAGGATCTCGCTGGGTGATGACCTGAGGTACCTTGTTTGGCCTCCTGCCGGGAATAACCTCTCCGATAAGATCGTTTCCATACATTATATCATTTTTTGTGCTGGTCATTTGTTAATTGACTAAGGAAATTAATGTGGTGGTTTCCTCTTGCCTTCCACATCGCAGTGTAGTAGCCGTGTTAATGGTCTCCATGCACGAATACTACTTCTACCTGGCTATAGCTGTACCTGTTTACGAAGCATCCACCTATAGCCAGTACTAAAGGCGCTGCTGCTCACCTTCAGGTCCATTTTTGTCGCCTCTTACTACAGGTATGGACTACCGTGGGTGTATTCTGGCACCCACCCACAGGGGACAATATTAGATAAAAAGTTGCAATTACAATAATGTTCGTTCTCTACTTAAAAATCTTATTAGGTAACTGATAATTTTTATAGCCCCTGCGTACATACTAAATACTGCGGCTAAATTAAACTCGTTTTACTTAATATTTAGCTAATCTTAAATAAATATCTATTACTTATCAGCGCCGCAACAATTATTTTGTGTATAAGGTGTGCGTTGTACACGAGTTTTTTTGTACGCAACCTTTTTTATTTGAAACGCGTTATCGTTAATATTGGAAAATATCACCATAGAAACCGATTGTAGCAGCAACATGTTCTGTGTAAGGTATCACCATGGATATTGTACGATTATTGTAAATAATTGTAGGAATTTCATGAAATATTGTTATCGTTATGTATAGTCAAATAATTGAAATAAACTAACATGACTTTTCAAATATTGATTTGTGATTTGGTGAAGAACACGGTCTATAAGATGTGGAGCCAAGAAGAAATAAAATGATTAACTCATAGATTTTTAATAAATACAGATGATGGAATCTATGGTTTTAAAAAAAATGTATTGATAATATAACAAATAACGAAGAATTATGACATTATTAGAAAATCGAATAAAAACTTTCATAGTTTGATGTTTCCACGGCTGAATGTCAAAGAGGGTGGGTTTTTATTCAAGATGAATTTCATGTGTTCGAATTTAAGGTCCAGGTTGTGCGTAAAAAAAATTCTAGTTCAATTCTAATTCTATGTTTGAATTATTGTAATGTGGTAATCGACTGATTATGTTAAAAGGTTTGGCTGCTTAAACATAGGTCTACAGAAGACATTAGATCTCGTAAATTAGAAATACCCAAAGTCAGTGACCAAAAATTTAGTTTATGGGTTATTTTACAGTTTATTTTCTATTTTCTTTTTTCGAATATACGGATCTGAGATTTAATAGTTACGGCACTGATGACTATATATAATATAATATAATAAATGGAATACGATCACCGTGAAAAATTGTCCGTCGAATCATGCCGGTTTTTGCTGAACTTTTTCTCCGTCACATAATATCCCCAATGGACATTGGCTGTCAGTATGCTCCATCTCTTTATGTCCTGAGCTTTCCAGAACATTGCGACGTCTCTCCAGTCCATTCGGGCGTCTGCAGATATACTGCATTCATGATGTGCAGGTTCGTCCGCGATGTCGTTAACCGCCATCCATCTTTTTTTGAATAATTAATGCTAAATCGATTAATGCTCGAAAAACTAATATTAATTCGATTTATGAAAACAATTAAAAAAAAAAAACCACTTAAAGTAGGTATACAAGAAAAAAACTCAGAAAAGCATTGAACAATTTTAAAGAAAATTAAAAATAATAGACAAACACATTTTGTTTGTTTAAATATTTTTCAATTAACTACGTCTACTATTATTATAGTCAGCCAGCATAGTTATTTATATTTTATTAATATTTTAAGTCGACCAATATTATCTTAAATATAATATTATATTATAATATATAGTTCCTTTTTTTATATATAAAATGGAACTAAATTTTTGTTACTTTTTTCATGGAAATAAATAAATAAGTAGATATAATTTATTTTTGTTATACTTTTAGCTCCGCTAAATTTTTTTTTATCTTTTAATTAGGCTTCGCTCAAAATTCATTTATTGAAAGAAATGAGTTATCAATGCTTTCATACTTAATTTATTCACTACCAGAATCCTACTCGTTGAGGGAAGTGCTTTGATTCCGTACTGACTGGATTGTTAATTTTTTTTTTCCTATCTCATACCTATTATAAAAATAAAACTATTATTATTTAATTCTTGTAAAATATTATAAAGTATATATACGTAACTATATATATATATATAAATATAATATATGTCTATTAAAATTATTATATTGTATATAACTCTAAAAACAATTTACAAAATATCTCGGAAGTACACGATAAATAAATTTATTATATTTACATTTCCATCTTGTAAATGATAATATTTCTGAGGACAAAAAATATAAAATATTTATTATATTGTACTGGATGTTTTGAACTTGTATTACAATTAGTTTACTATCTATGCAACTTAATGCAATTCATTATTTATCCTTTCTCGATACTTAACTCTCTTTATAGATATATTTTTATTAGGAATTTATTTAAGAAAACCACCTACTATGCCTAATTATTTAGAATTGATTTTCAATTAATATCAAGAACTTTTATAACTTGCACATCTAACTTTTTTTTAAAAAGAATACATTTATATTAATATTATATATTTACAAAAAATTATAATGTTAAAATCGAAAAATTGCACTGCGAATTAGTTTTTCGTGTACGTTAACAAAATAGACACGTCATATTTTTGGAATTTGAAATTATTGGTTATCCAATAAATATCATACAATTTTAATACCAACAATAAAAAAAATACATTTCTAGTTTTGTTCTAATAATATCAAACAAGTTTTTTCAAAGTCACTATTGAATATTGATGGGGAAAAATTCGAATTACTGCACATATTGAACATGTATCTGTCATCATATTTATGTATAATTTGCAGTAGGTAACCTATTATTTTTACATACAGATGGTAAAAAACACCTATAACATTATAATTTAATTACGAATTTAATACCGCATAACATATTAGATATTTATATGGCTTATTTAATTGAAAAAAAACTTTATGGCATTTTTTTTATGTGCACATGTAACATGTAATTTTTATGTGCAGTTTTCGTGTTTTTTTTTTATAAATTTATATTTTCTGTTATGTATATATATATATATATATATATATATCGAGTTAAAATAAAATATAATGCTAAACCAGCAATTGTTTCATCGCAGTGCAGGGTTTAAAACGGAAAAAATTCAATTTCATTTCGATTATACCGGCATTCTATTTTTTTTATTTTAAATGTTAGTTTTCAGGAAATTACGGTTTAGAATTCAATTTATTTTACAGATTTTGATTTATTTCCATAGATGTTTTGATTTCGAGAATAGATATTCTGATATTCATATATTTATCGAAAGCACCATATTTCTGTTTCTCTCTATCACATAGCAATTTCCTATAAATATTTTATTTCCAGCGCACCAACGATTTAGTAATTTTTTATTTAGACTGCAATTCCCGGATTAACTAGCGACACGCAGAGCTGTAAATTTGTATTACTTATATATTTTGTATTTTGGTCATAAATACATTTTTAATTGCAGTATTTAAGGTTTTTTTTTTATCATAAATCTATTTTGTTGGATGTTTTCTGTGTCAATATCCGGCTCAAATAATGAAAATAAAAATAAAGTGATTTACCTAAACTAACCTATATAATACAGGGACAACACCCTACTTCAGACACCTACGTGAGAGAAAAACGTACAATGCCATTAAAATGATAATATCATTTTATGCTCATTTCCTTTTCAAATATTAATTTCCTATAACATATTGAACATTATATTGACAATAATGTGAATTTTATTGGCAAAAAGTATATTGCGAACAATTTTATATATACACCATTTATTTTATTATTATATAAATCTGAAATACTCTGTATAGTAACAATGTACTCATATTGTGGGCATTATGTAGAAAAATAAGTTCCATCCTGAGATCGTGCTTTTAAAATTTTTTAGAAGGACATTTTTATGATTTGAACGTTCATATAACGTTTTTTCACTATTGTAGATATAGTGTTATTTGTCTAACCAATATCATAGTTCAAGAGTTAAAAGTTAATTAGTAAACTAGTTAAAATCTAATCTAAAGTTAATTCTAGACAAAAATTGGATAAGTACTTAAAATAACGTGAAAGCTGATAATAAGATTTTTAATTAATTTAAGGGAAAATTTTGTAAATTTGTTATTAAATTAAATATACAATTTTGTAATTCATAGTGTGATTACCTACCTAGTTTTAATAACTATATGGCTGTATCATATGTTCGTATAGAAATTAGAAGCAGTTATTTTTAAATATCAGCATGCATAATTGTTTTAATTTTTCTTCCTTTTAATTCATTTTCCCCACCACATGTGCTTAATAGGATAACATTAATCACATTTTTATATTATATTTATGTGCATAGATTTACGTATATAGTTTTATGTACACACATACTTAATTTGATTTAAAGGAATAAAAAGAATAAGACAATAAGAATTTCTATTATTTGGTAAATTGTCGTGGTTAGTTTCAAAAGTCAAGTGTTTGTAATATTGTATGCACAAATACAGTAGTATAATATATGTACTATATTTTTAGTATCCATTTTAAATAATGATTTTTTTAACTTTTGATGACTTTATAATAGAGTTGTTTACAAAATATGTATGTAAAAAATGTGTTTTAACTTTGAGTAAGACGTTTAATAAAAAAATTATAATTTTACAAAAACAACATTTACAAAATTAAAATAAATGATTTACTATATATATTGTATATAGAAATATAAATTAAATTATCGTAAAACAACTATAAAATATTATAGTGGATATTGGAGAATTTCCAGAGTCCAAACGGCCATATTATATGCCGCTTCTACTGACTTGCCCGTACCCAGATTTCGAGGAAAAAAAAATGTTTAGACAAGAAATGAATTACTTATTTTATTTTGTTTTTAAATTAATATTACTGTCTATATTATATTGATTAACTATATTAATTTTTCAACAATAGTTATAAAAATAAAAGCCGAATTTTAACGCAATGATAAATCATTTCATTCTAATTAAACAATTCTGAGCGAATCTTTGATTATACTAATATTATATAATATTATAACAAAAAAAGTTGAAAAAAGTGCGAAAAATTATTTGGAAGCAAAGAGATAAATAAAAATAGTCAGCTGCCACTGGTCTAAGTAGACCACTGTTGTAAAACATAAAAGAATATACCTCTTAAACGAATTGATAAACTCGTTAAATTTTAATTTGATATAACTTTAAAACCAAGTCTGACCGCTAAATTCTGACTTTGCCATTATTTTTTTGATCAAAAAATACATATTAAAAAAAAAAAATATTCTAAAAATTGAATTTTCTTGTAAAATAGAAAAGTTAGTTTGCTATTAGTAGCCTAAAAATGGGTAAAAATGTTTAAAAATTTTTTTGCCTTCATCATGTAGGTACATACGTTTTTGGTGAAAATTTCAAGTTCATAGGTCTATTATTTCTCCGAAATTCGAACATATTTCATACCAAAATATTACATATTATCGAAAAAAAAAAATTAAATAGCTATGAAAAGTTATTATATCGACTGATTTTTAAAATTTTTTGCGTGTAGTGAGAATGACGTAATTATAATACTATATTATATTTTCATGTCTTAAAACTTAAAATTAATACTATTATGAATCAAATGACTCAATATTGAAAATTTTTTTGTATTAATATTATACGTATACCTATACTCGTACGTTTGTAGTGAATATTGCATGCCACTAGCATCATTATTTTCGGAGTTATGAAGAAATTTACTACAGTCGTGTTTACCAATTTTACGCTATTTTTTACGTGTTTATCGAAAATTTTTTAAAAAAAATCGAAAAATTACCTCTTTTAAGTACCAACTAGATGCAATTTTCTACCAGAAAAAAAAAATACGTGTAATGATTGGAGCACTCATTCTTATAGAATTTTTGGGTACAGGCATAAAAAAAAAAAAAAACATTATCTTAAAACCAATACATTCCTTAATTCATTTAGAATCTAAAAAAATAAAAAGGAAATGTTCTTTTATACCAAAAAAAAAAAAAAAAAAAACGGGTTTATCTTTGAAAGGAACAAAAATTAATTAGTTATTAATTTATTTGTAGATTTTTTAACTAGATAATTTTATGAGCTTGTATATAGTACATAAAATTAACTAGTTACATATTATATTAGTTAACATAATATCTCATTTTTAACCCTAAATTTTACTTATTAATACCCATTCATGAAATCGAGCTAGATTTTTGTAATTAGTTGGATGAAATTAAATCATAAAAGAGTCGGTATATTTATCTCGGCTGAAATCAAGAACTCAAGATTCTCCAACAATCTTCTATTATACCTACATTTATTTTAAATCCTTATTTATGAGTAAAAGATACATCAGCCCGTTTTTCGAGGATATAAACCATTTCAATGGCTATTTTAAATTGAAGGAACCTATTGAATCATTTTTTCCAGAGTATTAAGCCTGTCTATCGAGAATTCATGAAAAGGTTACTATTTATACCGCATAATAACACTGTAACAGTCATCAACAATAGATTTAACGATAGTGAAATATAATACTTTCTTATGACCGACGCATTGTGGAAAATATAATCTGTATTACTCCTATTCAAACGTACCTATATGTGGTGCGATAAACGTAATTACAGACTGATATTATGTGTTCTTCCGAATTGTATTTACAAGAGGAGATGGCTTACACAAGGAGATACCAATTCTTAATTTAGTACGCACTGTAAGGTCATCTAGATATTCTAGGATACACACATAGGGTAATATAGACTATATGCTTTCGAATAAAAAATGATCAATACCTTATTTATTTGAGGTGATTTCCTAAATACCAATGGGAAGAAATGGTAATTGTATCAGTGTATAGCTTACAACGTAAATAAATATTTAAATTGTCCGATAATAATTGTCATAAAACTCTTAAAATAAATTATATCAAGAATTAATATCGGGGAGAAGAATAATTTTGATAAAAATTGCTGGAGGTACCTAATATGATAATATTGTGACCAAATCTTAGTTCGGAAAATAAATTAACGAACAACCTCGGAAGAATTTTGTATTTTAAACAACAGTAACTGAGAACCAAGGGATGTACATGATTTATTTATTATAATTCACGAATACATAACTATACACTTTTCGTTAATGGTAAACAATAAATGTAAAACTATTATAATAAATGTTTAAAATTATAAATAGTAGGTACTGACCTATCTATGTAAATTAAAATGCAATACATTTAATGAATAGGGTTTAAAAACGAAGAAAAAAAATTAATGCATCAGTTGGAATCTAAAAAGCTTTGAAGCGTGCATAAAAAGATAAGTTGTGCCTCATCGTTATCGTAAATGCAGTATGTTAGTAATATGCATTTATATGCATATGGCAATCTAGAATGAAATAATCGACTAAATAGTACCTATACAAAAAATATGAATAAGAATAGGTCTTTAATTACATTTTTTTTTTAAAAAAAAAGCGTCGTAAAACTAAACTGTCACGGCGTTATGACCATTGATGAATTAATGATGAGTTCTTGAATTCCGTTTGTACAATGCAATATTTTACCCTCACCGATTTTGTAATAAACGCAATAATTTATGACGACAAAATATTTTTGCCAAAACTGTATATTTGGTATATGTCGTTATAATATCGATTTCAATATATAAAAACTCAAACTCAAACATTTTTTAATGGATGACGATTGACTTTTGGAAAACGAACATTGAATAATGGATTTTACGAGGTAAAATATTTTTATATATTGCTTTTACAGCAATATATAAATATTCCCTTTTTTATGGAGACGATAATAGACTTTCATTAAGATGAAACGTTGCGGCAATTAATATTTTATAGTAAAAATCTTACATTATAGTATATTTCATTTTTATCAACTCATAAACATAATAAAAATACGAAGTAAAAAATAAATCATTATACAATTATTATTTAGAGTCCTGCATAGCTATTTTTTTGTTACATTTATTTTATTTTATTTTTTTAAAATCAAAATTTTTTGAACAGATTGAAAAAAAAAATGGTTTCTTCACGAAATAAAAAATTTATAAAAAGGCTAAAAATATCAAAAATCTACTACACATGATGTTATACAGACAGTGTTGCTTATTTTTTGTTTAATTTTTCTACGATATTCTCATGTTGATAAAAATGAGAAATGAAAAAGATAAATATTTTCTATTTTTATTTCTTTATACCTGTATAAATACTGCAATGATAAAATACACTTTTTAATTGATAATTTTCATTTTCTTTTAAATGCATATAACATTGCCTATACATAAACTCTCTAATTGGGGGGGGGGGGTAAGACGTCATCTTAAAAGTAGTTTACTAACAATTTCTTGGAAACCTCTGTAGACTCACCGATTCAACTTATCTGACAAATCGTGTACAAGATGATTTTTTTAACGTGCTTACCAAATTAACTCATTTGTTTTAGTGTTTGTGACTATTTTTAATTAAATTTAACATTATATAATATATGTACTATATATATATAATTAATTATAAAGTTTTTAACTTAATATTCAGTTGAAAAGTACTTTTATAAAAATTGAATATGAAAATAATATATATATATATATATATGCATGACGATTATGCAATATAAAAATAAATTTAATTCGTTTCCTAGATAGAAAAGTTAAAATATATCTTATGATATACCGGGCGATAGCCAAAATGAAATACCTACAAAACAAACAAACCAACAAATAAATAAATGGCCTAGTTTTGTATACGACCTTGATTAAACTTGGCAATTCCTAGTTTTCCTGGTATCTCTTCTAATTTTGGCTGAATTGTATTTACTTAATTAACCATCGGAATATACCTAGCTGCAGTATCAAATTACTTATTCTGTATAAGAGTGTTATAAAAAAAAATATTCTGTCCATTCTTAATCGGTGAATAAATCTTGTTATAACGGTACCGTTACAGTATACAATCATTTCTAGATTCTGGGCATAGCGAAGATTTATATATTTTTTCAATTAGAAGGAATAAAGTAAGAGTTTTCGGGGTATAGACCTCTCTCTTTTTAGGAAATTTGTTCTATCATAACAAAACTACCGATCTCGGGGCGTGGTAATTTTCGTTTCTCCTTATCGCGTAATATAGAAATTTAGACCGATCGATCTATAAATACGATAAGGATTTTTAAAACTGTCGTGAAATCATCATGATGTCTACTTTAGATCGATTTATCGGCATTTTCAATTTTATCAGATCACACTAAAACTATGAGTCACTACGTACATTTGGACATTATAATTTTGCAGAAAAACTTTTAAAAAGGTAAAATATATGATTCTAGAGAAGACTTCACGACGAATTCATATTAGCTTAGAGAATTCTTATCACATCACTAGATCGATCTGGATAAGATACGTCTAAATAGCTATATGTTATGTGCGTGATAGAGAGAAACAGAAAATCATCACTTCAAAAATCACTTTAACGAAAAATTATCATAAGTCGAAAATAGTAAATTAACTTGTCTTGTTTACCAACTTATATAATATGTATAATATTTGTATATACGTTTTTAGGTAGAACTTGAATAAGAGTATGAGTCATTTTTCGTTTTCCACAGTAGATAATCATCTTCAGTATAAACTGATTAAAATGACCAAAAATTATTACTATACGATTTACTACTACTATATTATTATTATTTATTATTATACTACGATTTGCTTACAATCGTTTTATCGAAAGAAAAGATTTATCGTTGTTTTCAAATTAAATATCCTACTAGCGAAGTGCTTCCCACTCTTCACCGATCGGTTTTTTATTATTTTCATATTTACATTCGTAGGTACCTGCAATATTATAAAAGTCTGCACTATTATTTCACTTAGAATAGTTTTTACGTTTTATGTGAAATCCAGTAAATCACAATACGCCTCGTTCGCATTTTCTTTTACATAGATACAATTTTAGAAAATGATACTTATAGCTAGAGTTGTGCATATTATAGAATTATAGATAATTAAAAATGTATCGAGATAAAAATAAACGATATTTGGGCAAACAAAAATTGAGATACAAACAAAAAATAATAGAAATCAATAAGATAATGATAAAAGATAAATACAATGATGAGTATTAAATAACGATTAAAAAAAGACTTTGTTCTATTTCTTTATTATATACCTAAAGGTACCGAATAATATTGGTTTTATCAAAACATTTTAATTATATATTAATTAATATATAATATTATATTATAATATTATAATAATATTATATATTACATACCTAATGTTATTTGAATAATTAATTAATTTTTTAAAATGTCCCTTAATTTTTACTCTGAACAAAATAACTCTTAGAAAAATTATTTTTCCGACAAAAATATAAAGGAAAACCTAAAAATATTTCAACACGAAATTCTTAAACTTAAAATAAAAAAGTTGACAGTTAATATGATTATATTAGATTTTTAACAATTTAAGATTATTTAAAAAAATATGTTTAATGTTTATTGTATAACATATTATAAAATTATACGTTCTTAACGTGTGGTTATTTATTTATTTATTTTATATAAAAAACGTATTTTCACAGATAAATAATTTACTTATATAACATAAATATTAATCTACTATAATACTTCATAAGACATAAATTTCAAATTTTTCAAGCAAAAAAATAAATAATTATTAATTTATCTATATAGAAAATGTTTATATTGACAAATATTTGTAATGTCTCTGTTAATGTAAATTTCGCTAAACTTTTGGAATAAATAGGTCGTAATATATGTATACATTTTTTGTACGACAAAATATAAAGCGATTGTTGATTCAAAAGAGAAATAGTGGTAAAGTTCCGGTACATTATTATATCTTTTATAGTAAAATTATGTATATATTCCAATTTACAATATTGAGGAAAACTCGAAAGTTTTGATTTGAAAGTACTGTATAATTCATTTGTTTTCTTCTATTAAATGCACTTAATTGCTTCTCACCGCTCGTTTGAAATGAAAATTGAAAATTATTAGATGCATATTAAAAAAAATTTTTCAATTAAAATGTGCATACAATTTTGAAAACTTTATAATGTCTATAATAATATATACATAGTACAATGCCATACAAAAAAGTTCAATATCTATTGAAAGTAAAAATAACCCCCAGAAAAAAATTCCACGAAATATAATTTACTAGGTATTAAGAAATATTATAAAATATAGTTTTATTATATGACTAAATTTGATATATCCTATGTACCTAACAAAATTAATTGTTAGAAAATATTAAGTAATCAAATGTATAGGCATTTCTCTAACTTACCCAAGTTAGAATGAAATTATAAGTCTTGTTTAAAATGTATTATGTCAAAATATTTACCTATACTACTATTTCGAGTATTACACATTTTAGAATCCGAGCCAAGAGAGTGATCAATTGGTTTTAAATTGATTTTTATTCAATTATTAGTTTTATATTTATGGATTACCTTTTTTGACTAGAATATTTGATCTATTCGTTACACATTATGTATTTATTCATTTTTCAGTAGCAATTGTGTTCAGGGTGTTAGGTTAATTTTCGACAAATTTTTAAGGAAATTATCGAAAGACGGTTAAAATGGTATACGGAAATTATAACTCGGAAAATTTACTATTGTGGAATATTATTCGTCATACATGTTTAAAATTCAATTGTGATAATGATATTTAGGTAGGTACCTACTATGAAATTACATTATTTAATTTTGCTGTTTTTCCCGTTATCTGTTTTTGGTTTATTTTTTCCCAGATAAAAATTAGGGGATCGACGTTATTATATATGGTGCCTATCTTATAAACATAATAATTCTGGATGAAAATATAGTTAATTTTAATAGGATTTTTTTTTTTTTAATTAATCGATTGATTTATTTGACTTTAGAAATTATCCAATATCCGTTTTTTACAATGTACCTATATACGGATTATTATCGCAATTTGGAACTATTACAATTATGCAATATTGATTTAAATTAAAAAAAAAAAATTCTAAACGGTGTAGTATATTATATACTATAATGTACAGATCAACAATAACCGTTATTCCCGTACCCAGCTATCTGTAGCGATCCTGGTAGATTTATAATAATATATTGTAGTTAATATAGGTATAGCGGTTATGATAGTATAATATATATTTTGTAGTTAAAGCGGGATTTAAAATGATTGTAAAATATAAATCATTCGTGAATATAGTTCATTTTTTGATTGACATTATATTTATTTTTCAATTCATTATTTCCCTAACTATCACTTAGATACACATTCTTGGGTATTAATTATATTATCGTATACATTTATGATTGATAAAAAGTATACCGGTCTATACCCAATCAATAAATTATACGTATACAAATTTATTTATTTATTTTATATCATTAACGAGAATAACGGCCCCCCACTGAACAATTACTTGTTGCCCACGAGTTTAAATATTTACACACACACACACACACACATACACAAACACACACACACATTATATATATATATATATAGCTGTTGTATCTATATTGATAAAAATAATAAAAACAATAATTCCGTCCCAGATTTGTACATGTGTAAATATTTATACATACAAATTTCGTCTCGTATAAAAAAAAAGCGCATGCCAATTTCCGTTGCTCTAACATAATTTAAGATTTTATACACAATTATTTGATGGCTAAGAAAACATTATATTATTTTCAATTTTTTTTTTTTTTTTAATCGCAATCGGTTAAAATCAAAAATATACATAAAATAAAATCGTATTTCTAATAATAATAATAATATACATAACTTGATGAACAACTTAAAACGATTAAGCTATAAAGTATACCTATATAGGTATGATTTGTATAATTATTGGGATGTATCAGCTGTCATACAGGACGAAATTGGTGTGTACATTATTTTAATCTGGGACGGAATCAGAAGACAACTTTTTTTCTGAAACTAGGACGAAATTGATGTAAAAAAGGTTATTCAAACGGAAGCCATTTATTGTTATTCCACTTGAGATGTTAGGCATATTAAAACGATATGGTTAACTTTTTATGACTTTTATGTTATTTGAATTAATATAATGATCTACAGGACGTACAAAAACAATGGCACCCTTATCAAACTGAATCCTAATCATCAGGCACGGTGTCAGTATATTTTTTCTATGGAGAATAATTCAGGGCAAGCATATTATTTTCCAGGGGCGACCAATTACCAAACTCTATATTTAGTGGCAAACTGAGAGAGAAAATTTTCTACTCATTTTCTTACTTATTATTTAGGAAATCAACTATCCTAATCTTTCGCTCTCCCCTTCTAATGGTTCTGACTAAATATATTATATTATTATGATAGGGTATTCTGAGTCATAATGTAAGGTATTATGGAACTTTTATCCTATATCAAATAACCGTATTACCATTATATATTCGGTTTTCCGTTAATACACTCGCCCACCCTCCACCCCATTAGTTACCAGTACACCACTGCCTATAAACAAACTTTTATCGTATAAAATAATATATGTTTTCCAAAGGTAAACTAAGAAAATATACATTATATTAACATTTTCAAGTTAATTTAATTAAACAAATAAAACTGTAATCTATATTTCAATTTAAAAAATAGCATACAATTTGATTTAACATATAAGTTATAACTATCTTGTATATAAATTATACATTATAATATAATCGATCTTCATGTTATCATCGAGGCATACAATTTGTTATCAAATATGTGCATGTTTAATGTATAAGTATATCTGTATTCTGTAGGCATACATACAGGCTTCAATTAAGTACACAGTAGGTATATAATACAAAGACGGCTATTTAGTTAATATACATATAGGTATCTGTGTTTTTTAATTATCTACTCACACGTTTAAATCATGTAGGTACGAGATATTATCACGCAAATAATTTACCATTTTTATTATTGTAATTATATAGTGTAATTTTCATATTTTAATTATTATTATTATTATTTGATATTTTAAATCGTAATTAATTAAATTGGTAGTAAGTACTTAATAATATTTAAATCGCGAAAACATGTAAAATTGTACGAAATTTCAGGGAGAGGACGATTGAAGGGTGATAATTTATTTTGAGGGACGGCCGGCTACCCTCGCCCTTCCCCCCATAGCGCCTTGTTTGCTAATCATAGTTTTTTAAATTTCAATTAAAATAAATTATATACGTCAAAATATAATTAGGCACGTATTTAATGGGATTGGAAGAGGTGATTGTCCCTTTATCACACACGTAACATAGTAATTTAGACCCTTTCTATTTCCAACGTGTCGATAGACCTACCTAGTGATACGATAACTATTATAAAAAGTGATCTGAATTTGTCGTATAATGTCTACTTTAGATCGACATTCCTCATTTCTTATTTTTTATCCCTGAGTCCGTCTAAAATTATATTCGTACATACAAAAACTGATATTTTCAATTTTTGTAAAACTCGGGGAAAAAATACAAATTTGGGAAAGTCGTTCTAAAGTAGATTTCACGACGAATTCAGATCAGTTTTTCAAAATCTTTATCGTATAACTAGGCCAATCGGTATGTCGAAAATGGTATTTAGTGTCATTTAATATATAGTAGTCATATTAATTGACATGTGCCTGTGGGTGGGAGTGAATACACCAACATTATTTTTAGGCTGATCGTATTTACACACACTAAAAACTACTAAATACTACTCACACAAACACACCGTGTAACACGAATAATTCAAATAATTGTCTATATACAACCTTTTAATAAATGACCGTTTCCAATCCCCTTAAATTCAAATTTTATTGAGTAATATGCTCGAGTATGATAATAATACTTGACCACCAATTATTATAATATGACTACTCACATTTCACTGAACTAATAAAATATAGCTAAAAATAAAAAACTAATTTTTATATTATCAACTTTTAACCATTTCAATTTCAAATAACTAATATAATTTTATTAAATACTATTTTTCTGTGACGACTTAAACATCATAATTAATATTCATATGCATAATAATTGGTTTTTAATGTCTTGAACGATACTATATTCAGTACTTACTATTTATTTATTCGTTATTTCAATAGCCACTAAAACATTGTAGTCACTAAAAATTTAAATCCTACGCCACTTATAATAATTTCATGAGTATTAATTAGGTAACTTAATTCACTGAACATTTTCGTTAAATGTATTAATATATAAAATCGTAAATGACTCAGATTTGGCTCGAGCTCGGTGATTGTTATTTTTAAAACAACTAAATTAACGGTTATTTCTTTTACGGTAATGCCAAAATTCCGGCTTAATATATAAGACCGTATTTAATGACCATCATCTTACAACTGATATAGGTATTGTAGACCAGCAAGGGCCAAGCATTTTCGTTCCTGTGCGATTTAATTAAATTTTTTTCTCAAGCTAGGCGGGTAGTCCGGTCCAAAAAATTGTGTAAAAAATATTTCAAGATATCTCACTCTGTTGGGCGTGCTAAATTCCCGGCTCCTAAATTATGATTGGTATATTATAGTGCATTTTAAATAATAACATAAAAACATTGTAAAACAAAACGAATAATATCTTTCTCTCCGTTAACCAAATCAACAATATTTGTAACCGTGTATTACTATAACTGCGAACAGACGGGCTGACGGAACAACGTAAATATAAAGTATCTAAACTTATGTTTGTAAACCTAAAAACCGAGAGCATTCGAATTTTATTCAAAAAGACAAGTAGTAGATATTTTTTCACTCGAGTATGTCAGAAAAGTATACTGCGACTGCCTCACCGATGTATCCCAACGTTTCTTGTGTATTTATTTAAATTTATTTCACTCTCCTATAAAATATTTTGATACCTATGTAGCATAATATAATATTTATATTTTTTATTTAAATGAGTCTATAATAATAATACAATAAATTTATTTTCATATCGTTATTTATAAATATTTTGAGAAATATTTTAAATAATAGACGTATTTGTTTTATAAAATTGTAATAAGTAGGTAAGAACAATTTTTACTATAAAATAATAATTGTATTTTTGAGAGTATCTCGTATATTTTATGTTTCTTTAAATCTTGTATCAAGATATCTAAAATAAATGTATCATGTATCAAGATATATTTTTTGTAGTATCTTGCCCAATACCCTGTATATAGATCATTCAAGCCCAAACATTTTCCAGGCTTGTCCAGAAAATTTTGTAAAAATACCCTTATACCCTTCCCGAAATAAATTTAGGACTAACACGAATATACCTACATGATGATAGTGTTTACTTCATCGCATTATTATTTTCATACAAGGTATATAAATCTATAATATTGTATACTACTTTATCCTTATTATAAATTTATTTTGTCTACAATTAATGATCCACGTCATGTTTTTATTTTGTATGAAGTAATTTATTTAATATTTTCTACGTTATTTTGAAAAAAAAATGTTTAATTTTGCGTACTATAATGATGTTATAATTTTATTGAAATTATATTGATTTAAAAATTAACCGGCACAGTCACCGCCAAATAAGTTGGTACCACTTTCCAGTGGTTTCCAGTGTCTAAAAATTCGATGCAGTGGATGTATTATTTTCTAAGTTTGGCCTGTTCGAAAAATTGTACGAAGAAAAAACCCAGGCCTAACGCAAAAAAAAAATGCTAAGAATTTAAAATGCCCGGTCTATTTCTTCTAAGACCGGTTCGAAAAATTTGACAAAAAAAAACCCCTGACCTGCCCAAAAATAATTCTAAGACTTTAAAAAATTCCAGTTCGGTTCTTGCATTAAGGCCCGTCCTGGTTCAATATCATTACAGGCCGGGCCGGTCTAGTCCTTGCACATCTTTACCAAGTATAGCGTATATAGATAGGTATTCAACTTATACGTATTATACGTATTCGAAATGATAAAAAAAAAAAAATGTCTCCACTTTCACGTATTGATATAAACAGCGAGTATTAATGTTTATCGGTAAAATATTACACGCAAACGTATACATTTTTCATCTCGCCAATCCCCGAGATTTGTTCACACTATTGGGATGGATCAAATAAAGTTTTATTTTGTACTTTTTTCTTTTCTTTTTCTTTTTTTGCCAAAACATCCGAACTCATCCTATTCACGGGTTTCGAAAATAAAAATTGAAAGCATAAAATAAAAAGAATATAGAAAGTACGGAAATATCCGACCAAATGAGACGTTGATTGAAACGATGTAATAAATTGTTCGACGGCGAGTACTTTCGCACTAACCGCATTTACACCCCTTGCATCCGGAGAAGAGGTTATGGGCTATATCCCCGATGCATGAAAGCAATCCATTTTCTCAGTATATAACACAAACCCCTCCCCTTCCACTACAAAGGCAATGAGATATGCGAACGAATTCAATCATTTACCTCTACGACGTGCACAATATGATTACAGTTATGAATATATAATATAGTATGTTATATATTTATACTATGAGTGTGCACATTGTACACCACTTTTATTGCTTATGAATTAGAAAAATACTAGTTTTTAAATCTTCAAAAAAGTCGTTAAGTACTCATATATATATATATATATATATATTATTATAATCTTAAAAAAAAATACACACTTTTTACCATTTGGCCGACTTTAAAGCTCATTTCCCTAAAATACTTCTTTAAAACCGTAAATAAGCGAAAAAAAAAAGATTATCAACTTATTTTTCTCTTTTGAACCTTACACCCGAATAGTCGACTGACAATAGGATTTGGCCGACTGAAGGAACTTTGGGATCAAATTCCTCCCTACCCCCCGCCCTTCCACTATTTACGCCACTGATTGCGATTTGAGTGGGAAATTCCTAAATATCTATATAGGGTACACGTTTCTGAGTAATAATAAATTTACATTCCGAGGATACTAAATCCGCATTTTTTTGTCCCCTTCTAACCAACGACTACTGTCAACTAACAATACAGGATATTTTTACGTTAGGTATTCTTATTACAACTTCGTTTCTAATGCAAAGTAGAGTAAATTTACTCATTACCAAATTTCTAGACGAGATAGATTATCTTTGCTCGACCGTTGTTTTTTTTTTTTTAACTACGTAGTTATTTTTAAATTAAAATTATTTAAAAAAATATCTCTTTAAAATTACAGTTTCGAAAAATAACGAAGGCCTGTAGATAGATATAGATAATATTCTCATCTACGAATCTAGTGATAAGCAATGCTGGACAAATTAATGATTTTTTTTTTTTTTAACTCGGTTAAGTTATGTCAATAGATATATTTTTTCAAAGTTTAAAGTTAATGGTTATTTTTTTTCTCGATGATTAAGCTGGGTCGAGTTAAATGAATTTTTTTTTATACGAGTCAATATAACATTTGAGATACCTATGTAAATAGTGATATATAATTAAGTGTCTATTATTGTTTTAGAAATACTGTTATTTTTTAACACCAACTATTGAAAATACTGCAATTTATTTATAATAATTATTATTAGCATTAACAACAAATATGTTCAATTATTATAGGTACCTACTATTTTCTTCAAAATTTTAACAAATTATTATAGGTATACTTTGTTTTTGTATTTTCATTGTATCGTCAGACGGATATGCGAAAATACAATTGTGGCGCAACTACGGGGGTGCTAGGTCTCCTAGGCTCCCAATCTTATTTTAAGCACCCTCAAGTTCCATGTCATTCTAATTTCAAATATCAGCTATAATTTTACCAATGTAATTTTATTTTTTATGATCTCTTACTGTCAATTATTTTTTTTCAACGTGTTACGGCAGCGCTTTATTAATCTAAGTATAATACATATTACAGTTTAGAGACTTTGCTAATGACATTGTTCCAGAAGAAATTTCGAACACATTTGCTAATACCGATAGAGATTGTGTTTGACTCTTTAAATTAAAAAAAAAAAACACAAGAAAATATTATAAGTAATAATATGAGTTACATTTTTTTCCAAAAATGGTATTGTAAATAATATAACGATCGTATAATCTAAATATTGGCAATATGTAATGTTGTTTTGGGAGTGTGGAGGGGGGGCAGAGTCCCCAACGTCATTGTAAGCGATTCATAATAGTAGCACCCACAACATATGAACTCTAGTTGGGCCACTGGTGTGGTAATGAAATACGATTTGCAAAAATATTTTGGCAGAAAGTCATATAGTGAACATTAATGACTCGGGTGTTGCTTAACGAGATTGATTTCACCGGCAGTGTGTCGACTGTAGTCAAATCGTATTAAAATAATGGTCTCGGATATGGTAAAATGCAATCATTTCGAGAAACGGGATCGTGGTTCGTGTACAGAGCGACGGGGTTTTCAAATTTCCTCCGCGTAGTCCTGCACAGGCTATATTATTATAGTCAATGGATCATCATCCACATCGTCATAGACAACTCGTCGTCGTCGTCGTACTCGGTTGACATTCAAAACACCCTTTTATAGCGTACACTATGATAGTTATTTTAAAAATATTCTTATGCACATTATAATATATAGCATAAAACAGGCGTGCCCAACCCGCGAAAGTGTTCCAGCCGGCCCGTGACCGTTTTATAAAAATTAGAAATTTGTATAGGTGTAAAAAAAATATATAATATATAAAATTTTTTATTTTATTCAGCTTTTAAGAATTACAAAATATATTGCAATTTTTAATTTTAATATAATAAAAAAATGTATTGGATTTTAGAATATTAATAGAAATAAATTAGGTAGTGTGAAATTTGTAACGCCAATTCTTAATAACAAGTGTAAGTGTTCATCAGTCAAATGAGATCTTTCTGAACATTTTGCGTAATTCATGCGTGAAAACGTTTGTTCGCAAATATAAGTAGAACCAAATATTGTAAATATACGCGTTGATAATTCTTTTATTTTTGGAAAATCATCAGTAAGGATCTTATAAAAATGTATTAAATCTGTGTTTTTATCTGTGATTTCTTTATATAAATCTTTCAAATGGTTATTTGTTTTTAAATCAATAAGTTCAAGTTGAACAGTTTCTTGAACCTAATTTTCATCAGACAGAAATGGATTTTCAATCATCCGAAATGAAATCATATGCGATTTGAAATCTTGAAAACGGTTTTCAAATTCTATTGATAATAATTGTTCCAACATACTCACAAAATGATTTGTCGGAACGTCAATAAAAGAGTTTTGTTTAATTTCTTGACACGTTTTTAAAATGTAAAAAATGTTGCTATAATATTTAGTTTTTAAAAAGTTGTAATTTTATTTCAAACGATTTTACATCACTTATAAGCTCGAAAATAGTTTTTGAATGTTTTTGAAGTTTAAGATTTAATTCATTTAAATGAGCAGAAATATCAGTTAAGAAAGCAAGATCGTACATCCATTTACTATTGTATATTTTATCGAAATGAACAAAAAAAAAAAACAGTGAAGTACATGCGGCCCGCAGTATAAATTTAAATTTAGAATGTGGCCCGCAAGTTGAAAAAGGTTGGACACGCCTGGTATAGAACATACATATATATATGTATCAAATGCACATATCGAAAATCGGTCATGCAGTGGTTATCAAACTGACGGGTTTTTGGGGGTCGCCGCAAGAATAACGGATGAAACGATTTTTCCATATTATTTAAAAATAAAATAAAGTCAATATTGTGTATTTTGTTCTATACATCTACACGCAATAACATCAAAAGTACTAAATTCTAGATTATTTACGATAATTTGTAACGATATATATATATATGGGATCATAAAACTATAGATACTACTTCATACTGAAGTTAGGCGGTGTTCCCGTGATATGTAATTAATATTATTAAAAATTTTCGAGCCTAAAGACGAAATAGGAATTTTTGTCCTTGAACACGAAAATACACTCGCGGAACACTTTTTAAATGAAAAATGGCAAATGTCAAAAATAGCTGTATCAACACTTGTGACATTTGCATCTACTTACTTGCGTTGAAACGGCGTTTTCAGCTCTTACAGTAATAATAAACAAATATCGAACGAAATCGAATGTAGAATCATCAGACTTAAGAGTAGCAGTCTCTGATATAAAACTTAATAATTTGGAATCAATAATATCAAAAATTCAAAAAACAAGTTAAAATGTACTTTTGTAAAATTTTATTTATGCACTTTTTTATTATATATTTTAATTTATTGTATACGCTTAACGACATGTTAATAATCTTGTACTATAATTAATTAAATTTTGAAGTGTAAGTTAATCAAAATTGTATACCACGTAAACATTTTATCAGTAATTAAATCATATTTTGATGAACGAAACAATATTATTTTTGCAGGGGTCGCATTACAAAAAAATAAAAAATGGGGGGTCACGATACGAAAAAGGTTTAAAATCACAGATATAGATCGCTTAATTATGTTCTTATAGCTATAATTTGGTTTTTATTTCGTATTCATTATACATTTATGTACGTCAATAAAAATGAGAAATACTTATGCGAGTTTTTAATGTAAAACGTGTAGGTGTAATGTTCTCTTAATAATCCAAATAAACATTATTTCTAAAATGTTTTCAAAAACCTTACAACTGTTGGTGAATTTCAATACACATGTATCACGGATATTATATTTTTACACATACACCTAGTGTGTAAAATTACGGTCGTTATCATAATTACATAGATAGATAACTATCTATTATTTCCAATTTAATTTATTTTCACTAATTTTAAATTAATTACAAGGGAACAAAGGGTTGCAGCGAATAGCGATAAATTTTATAATCAGTATTATACAACCCTTCATTCATCACGCCTGTCTTTCGAATTTCTAAAGACCTGCGAAGTACTTAATACAATATACCGTCTCGAAAACACAGGTATTATCATATTAAACGGGGTGTATTTAAATTTATTTAGATAACGCTGTATTTGTTCGGAATTATATTAAAATGTACATTTTAAACATAATTTATTCCGTCACGTTGGGACAAAAAAAAAAACCAAAAACCCAAATTTAATTTTTTTTTTTTTTTTAAGAACATTTTTCAATAGTTTATTGCTTATTTACATAACGTTTTATTGTAATAGGTACTTACCCCAAATATAATCTGCACACAAATTCAAATTCATGTACCCACCTAATAATTTTTTTTTATAAAATACAAAATATTTATGTATTGTTCAAGGGGTCTCCTTCCTATATCAACTATACAGTTCAGGCTGAACAATTAAAAAAAACCATTAATCTACATTAATATAAACGTGGATTTCTTAGATTAATTAAATTTAATACTATGATAAAAATTAGTTAAAATATTTATCGATTGTCAGCTCTTTAATTGGAATTTAGAATAACCTAATGTATATATTACGTACTTATATAGTTTTTGTAACTAATGGTTCTTTTTGAGTTTTTTCACTCATGATCTATTCATATTATATTTGGTATACTGTGTTCCATGTAAGATTTACGCATTCATATTTTATTTTAACCTAAATAAAATTATTCGTGTCCTATTTTTATTATCTAAAAATTGCGCTACACAATCTTTTTTAAGAGGTTCTGAAATATAGGTATTTTGTAAGAAATTTTAGAAAATAGAAAAAATAAAAAAATTTTTAAATATATTTTAAAAGTAATTAATAATAAACCCCGGGCCAGTTCCACGTTTTATAAGTGTGTAATCACGATATTTACTAAAAAAAAAAAAACATATTTTTACAAAACTGTTAAAACTGGTTGAAAAAGTTATTTTACAGTTTCAAAGCCTTTTTGAACAAAGGATTTTGTAGTGTACTTCATTTTGTTCATAATACTATATGTACCTACTTGATTTCTCAAAAATGTCTAACCTAAATGTATGGCTTACACTATTTTTAAAATTTTTCATATTTTCGATCACCATTACGTAATAACGAAATACGAAAATGAATATAAAAAAGTATAGGTAATCACAAATTTTTATTATAATTTCACTTTATTGCACAGAATTTTGTGTTACCGACATTTATTGTTTAATTTTAATATATAATCGAAATTTTAAAATCGAAAATGTTGCTTTGGTTATAAAAATAATTTTTACGCTACACATTGAACTTGATATTATATAATATACGGGGAGCAATGCATTATTTTACATTCAAAGAAATCCATCGAGTACGTAATTTATTACAATTACACAGTCAAGTCTTAATGAAGACATTAACATATCACACGCGAAGTACTCGCGCCGGCTTAGAGTGAAAACCTTTATAATCTTGTGTATTTTAATTGTTCAAAAGAGCTTTTTTAAAATTTTATCATTTGTTCTATTGAAACAAAATTGACACCAAAATGTTAGATCAAATTACATTTTTTTATTAACATTATCAATTAATAGTAAGAATAGTATTTACAACGAAAACGAAAAAATAAAAAATGCTTTTAAGAAATAATATTCTATAGACGTAATTTATAAGCACCTATTAAACATCTTATTCGCGCTGACAACATTCGAATTAATGAATTACTTCATTTTCGTTAGCTTGAACCTTTTACTTCTATATATAATATGAATCATTCAATAACACACTAGAGGGACTCCATTTTCGGTTACGAAAATGTGTCTTTTATGTTAAAAATTCAATTTTTTTAAATACGAATCAGTACCTTTTTATACTAAGCCCGCGCACTCGTAAAATCCTTTCCCTCGCAATTTCTCGCCGCGGTTACATACTACGCTATGATGCGAATAATACGTTTTGGAAAATTTCCCGTCATACGAACTATGTGAACGGAATGTCTGGGGGTATTTATTATTATTTATTTATTCATTTTTTTTTTTTTTTTTACCGTCTTCCCGGTGAAACATAATGTAGGTATAATATATTTTATATATTGAAACGCGTACGATTCCAATTGACGAAACACACGGATTTCCGGTCGTTTCATCCACCGCCGGTATCGAAAATCTTCACGATAAAAGCCCGGGTGTCCGTTGAATATTTGGTCACATCCACCACTTTTGTCGGTAAATTTGCGCATCCGTCCCGCGAGGCTATGGGGTTTCCGCGTAACCGCAGGCATAACCTCTAATTTTGCGTTAAACCGTACCGGCAGCGTTGTTCGTTGTTATTCTTCTCCGACGAAAATTCGGGCCGTCTATTATACTTGAACAATTTCAATGATAAATTCTAAAATACATATGTATATGAAGAATATCATAAAGTATTTACTCGAATACATATTCTGAATACTTTTTTTTTTTTTTTTTTTTTTGGAAGTATAACAAATTGGTATATATAATGTAACCTTAAATCAGAATGGACACTCTCCGGGAAATGTAAATATCTGACATATTAAAAATGTTTAGAACGTTATCGCAACATCATGTGCGTATCACAGTATTATGCGGTTTTAATGGTTGTAAACACGAATGTAAAGAACGGGTTAAACGTCGCTGTATAGACTCGGGTAACATACTTTTTAAAAGTATTTTGAATACATATTACGATAATACTTCCCAAAAACAAGTATTCAGAACATGTATGTATGTATGTATTCGAATACTTTATGATAATAGTATATTTCCTATATACGTACCTATTTGATAAACTACACAAAATGTATATTTCAAATAATTTTAGAATACATTTTTTTTTTTACTAGATTTTAATAACAAAATTAGTACTTAATTATAGTAGTATATTGAACTGACAAATTTTTTTTCCACGTGTAAAATAATGAATAATACAATTTATAATACTATTATTATTATTAAAATTTAATATTGTGTGATCCATTTAAGTAATAAGTGAAAAAGGTGATTTTTTTTTTCTTTTTTGTAAAACTTAATGAAGAAGCATTATATACCATCAATGACTTATTATTAGTTAGTACAATATTTTTCCTTTTGTAATAATTTGTATTATATACCCATATAGGACCTCATATCACTAAATACCGTAACGACTAAATATATTTTAATAAAATTATATCAATAAATATAATATTTTCATACTAAATATTTCATCAATAAAAAAATTATTATTATTTAAATCAACATATAATATTCGAATCTGGAAAATAACATTAGGTACTGTCCCACTAAATAAAGATGTAAATAAACTAAGATAATTTAATATACTATAAAATATTGGGTACTTATACATATTAAATACAATTTTCACTGAATAAAAATAATGAAATTTGTTTTCAAAATTTGATTGAACGTTAAAAAAGTATTAGGAATACTTGTAAAAAGTATTCAAAATATTGTATTAAATACTTTAAAAAAAAGTGCGTATTTAAAAAATATTTCTTACTACCTAAGTCTGGACGTCAGAAAGATAATACGGGATCAGGTATTGCGACGTTACTTAGTGTTAGTGCTCGGATGTTGAATAAGTACCATAAATCCGGATCCCAACACAAAACAACTGTCAACAGTTAACCTGTTCTTAATAATCGTGGTTGGCAATATCTCAATAACACAATAATTATTTCATCCTAATTCGAATACTTGCCACAATAATGTAACATAAATCTGTTATTCCTTGTAGGACTACACTGCACTGTGATATGTATTCAAAATTTCGCATGAAATTTTTGGGGTAGGCGTTACCTTTGGAGCGTGTGTATTGCCTTATCAATGTTTATTCTGATTAGATTTATTCAGTGTGATGACTACAGAATAATAATTTAAATAATAGTCATCAAACAATTTAAATATCATCAAGAACTACTATTTTCTAAATTCTCTTTTATCCCACACAATTTCAGGATGGCAGGAGTCAGCTACTCTTATTTTTTACCTCCACATATTCCCATTGATAACCATTTGTATATAATGTATATTCAACATAATTCCATATGTCTTTGCTCTGTAATAACCTTTAACCATTATTTTATCAGATAATATATTAAAATTTATATTACTTAAAATAGTATATATTCAACTCCTTGATTTTTTAACTAATCAATTCCTCTTCTTTATTTCGACATGTTCAAATCGTTTAAAATTAATAAAAAAAAAAAATGAATTAAACGCACACTTTATGATCATTTTTAAAAATCTATTATGGTAAATTTTAACAAAAATATAACTTATTGTATGTGTTATGGTGTTCTTTATTTCTGAATTTTATGGAATTTACCCATGGCTAAATATCTAGGTGTTATTACATCATCGGCCGATGAAATTATAATAACTGATAATATACATTATGCCCGTTTGTATATTTAAAAAAATCCTCGGCAGTTGACGTCATAATTTCTGTTTTTATCCCATGAATGACACAACTGGAAGAAAACGTAAATATTGCTGTCATACCTAGAGAACCTAGATAATAAAGAGGGTGGCCAACTAGGTGAAGATTTTCTATTGGTCTACTGTTATCAGTTGTTATGGACGCCATTTTTCGTCAAAGTGTCATTAAAATAGCGTATATAAACATATGATTTTGACGTTTTTCTGGTGTTTTTGAAAGAAAATATAAAATTTCTCTTATATATATTCATAAGTGATCAGGTAATAATTTTGTATTATATTGTGATATTACTTACATGTATTTTATTATATTTAATACACTTTTTTAGAATGCCTTCGTGTTGGGCGTTTGGATGCACGAATCGTAGTAAACATATTAAATGTTTTTTTTGTTTTAAATGTCTTTAACTCTAATTTTTTATCCTAGATCTATGGTCAACTTTTTGCCTGCATTATTTTAATGGAATTTTTTGGTGCCCAACTTCTGGCAACATGTCCGTAATATTTACGCGGGAATTATATTGCACGGAAAATGCCGGCTTTTCACTGAGTTGGCCACTCTCTTATTATCTAGGCTCTCTAGTCATACCTATAGATATGTAGCCATAGATACACCGTACTTACGATATAGTAGTTGAAGACAACCTGCATAATAAACCCGTTTATACCCGAGTAGCATATTTTAGTCGGTGATGGGTTCACATGACCGAGAGTTGCATACAAAGTGCATACGCCGATATCGAACCGTATTTGACCGAATACAGTTTCCGGTCGGTATATTTGACCAAACCGTGCACGGATCGTTCAAAGATTCAAAAAATTACCACGGAAAAATGTTTAGGATTCACGATTGGTTCATTTGATTGATCTATGCATGGACTGTTTGTCGGTTCAACAAATAATCACGCGATAAATTGTTTTGGTTTCCGGTCGATTCATTTTATCGGAATAATTTTTACGTAAGTATAGCATTCAAAACTGGTCTATAGGACATAAGTCATAGGTATATTTTATATTATAGTTATAAAAAGTAGAACAATCTATAAAATCCAAATTTGTTTAGTGAAAAGAGGAGGGAAAATGCAGTTTTTGTTTTTTAACGATTTTTTAAATCATACATTATCCATTTTTGTTGCATTTTTCACTGGATTTCGGATAGTTACATTGGGGGGAGGGAAAAAGAGGGAAACTATGTATTTGAAAAATGTATGCGTAGAGCTAAACGAGAAATATTAAGAAAAATAAAATACATTTTAATTACAAAACACCATATATATCCAGATAGCGAGGATAACGTCGGTTTGCAACGAACGTTCCAAAGAACAACTGTTTTTGTAAATTCTTCCAATTCGTCTTTGCCCTTATCTCCCCGCTCCCCCCCCCCTAATATACCTTTTAACCGTTTGATATTGTTCTCTCGCCGCGTGTCCAGTATAATCGTTTCGGGGTACACAACGAACAGAGAAGAAGTGATTTCGAACACAAATGTCACGGGTAAAATGACGAAAAAATCATTTTTTTTTTTTTTTTTTTTATCATAAAATCTTGCACGTCTCTCGCCAACAGTCGTCGGCCGTTCTCGAATTCTGCGGGACACGTGGCCATAATATCGAGTATCACGCGTGTATTTCGTAGGTACACATAATATATAATATTATCACGTGTAACAACGATGACCGTACGTACATTATGTTGCGGGTTTCGGGGTTCGTTCGACCGTCCACAGGACTCAATAATATTATTTATCATTCGCGCGTTTCGCGACGACGGCTACTAAAAACGTCCGGGTCCGGGCCACCGCTCGTTTGACCCGATTGCGATCCCCGACCCGGGACGCCCGTTGCCCGGGGGAATTTTTAGAAAACAGTGTTGCGCGAATGACAAAAAAAAAAAAAAAAAAAAAAACGATATTAATCGCGTTTCGCGTCCTAGACGCCGTTTAAATCATTATTGTTATTATTATATACGAGTGTACGACACGATAAAACGTAGGAAAAACGAGGAGTAAATTAATAATAATAATAACGTTACGTTACGTTGTGCCCGAGTTTATAGCGTTTTTTTTTTTTTTTTTTTTGATATTTCGTAATATTAAAATTTCTAACGCGCCGCCGAACGTCCTTCCTTAATCCTCCGTCCGACGTGTCCTGTCCGGTGTGCTACGTCATTCCCCCCCCCTTATAAATCACTCCGGTTAGGCCGAAACCCGCGTGTACTCGCATAACGTACGAGCTCATAATATTCCCCTCGGTACTTTTTCCGTGACGTTTCTTCAATCTCCCAATTGTTCCGTACCAAAAATATTACTTCACGTCCACTCGAAATGCGTTTACGCCGAACGAAATAATATCACGAAAAGTCATAATGAAAACGTTCTTCGTAGTAATACGAGAAAAAATCCGGTCTTGCGCGAACTTCGCGGCGATTGAGCGCCGCATTAAGCTGGGACTCGTCATTTCCTCCAGTCCGTCGAATTTCACAAGCTCAAGTCAGTTCATTTTCAGTTTTGTAACCAAAGTCAAGTTGAAAGTGGACAGGTACAAAATAGCGAGTCGACTAATCAAGTTAAACGGTTTATTTTCGAATCAATATTAATAGAATATTTAGGGGTACGGCTACGGTATGATTGAAAATGCATTTTTTTAAATCAATATAGGTATAAACATATTGTTTGACTTAACGGGAATATAATACAACCAACTGAATAATAACTGCTTAAATATAAAATATAATTCAAGAATCAATAGTAATTTAAACGTTTTTGACCTAGATACGTCTAGGTTTCGGAATTCTCATTTTGTTTTGCTCATCCCGTCCATCTTCAGTAATTTATATTCAACACGATAATACGAAACACGTGTGAAATATGTGAAAATCAAATTTTTTGTTTTTGTTTTTGTTCTATATTATTCCAAATTAGTAAATATTTTGAAAATTTTTCACTTTTTTTTTTTTTTAATAATTTGCTCAATGCTTACTTGCCTATCGCGAGGTAAGTACTGTAGTTGAATACTGATCACTGTATTATAGGATGTCTGATAAAAAAAAAAAAAAAACTAATTCAAGAATTCCAGAATTTTTAAAATAAAATTAGTTATACCGGCCTTTTTGATAAAAAGTAATTGCCCCGAGTATTATATATTTATTAGTAGAAATAAGTTCCAGATCTTCTCAATACCAACGAACTTAATGAAAGTTTGACTGTAAAAGAATAAAATGTCGAAGAAATAAAATAGGGTATGAGTAAATTTCTTCCAACCAACAAGGTAACACTAGAAATACTACGCAATATAATTATAGGTACCTATATTTAATCGTATTAGGTCATAGAATATAATATAGGTAGGTACTTGTTTTTTATTTTTATTTGTGACATATCTTTAAAAAAATGTGATCTGAATCTTAAACCTCTTAAATAAATACCTACTTATGTTTAATGTATCGTAGACAAATTTTTTATGACTTTTTTATTGGATTTTACAAGCGTAAGGTATAGCTCTATTTTTTTAACGGTCGTGAGGATAATTCTCGTGTTCAATCGTATTGATATTCTTAAGGCTGAAAAATGTACCCATTGTTAATAATAAGTTTTAAAATGTTTATATTTGTGATTCTCGCTCATATTTTTTTTTCTTTTATTTACGATTTATTGATTCGTTGATGATTAATTTAATTACATTAATAAATTCAAATTTTATTTTATTTCCGAGTTAAAAAAACTAAATTATTATTTTATCGATGCCATTTTTTCCGAAGTTCTCTCGTTAGACTATACATAATTAATATAAAATACCATTAACCATAATCAATTAAGACACACGCGTTTTATTCATTTGGCTTATTCGTTTAATTTTGATCTAATTATCAATAATTGCGAATTTAAACGATGTTATTGGGATAATTATATTACCTATAAAAAGGAAATTCTTTACCATTTTAAAAATTTGATTTAAATATATTTACATTTACTTAATATCTAATGTTATAAAAACTATATTGTTCACGGTTTATTTTAACGTACAATTATATATAAAAAAATATAGGTGAACCATTATCACAGTGAATTCTAGTAATTTTTTCAATATTGATGATTTATTAGATATTTATTACATTCTACATTATTTTAAACATTTTTAGACATACACATTTCGATGGTTTGATTTCTTTATGAAAACTTGGATTTATAATAATAAAACAGAATACACAAACATGCGCACAATTATTGTGTTCTCGATTTTCATGAAATTCATTATTTTTCAGTATAATGCATTATTAATATTATTTTAGTATCTACCCAATGTTCAATATAATAATATATTATTTGACTGATCAGCATTTAACTTATATATATATATATATATATATAATATAATGTATAATATACACCGTATATGAAATGATCAAATGTTCGAAAAAAGCATGTAACTACTACGAAATGAATAATATCTATAATTCAATGAACCCCCCAAAAAAACCACTCACAGAAACAGAAAAATATATGTTCATTAAAAGTTCATTAAGTATTTAAGTTTGAACTAAAGTTCAATTATTTTTTAACGATTCTAGATGTTTTTGGAAATACGTTTAAGTTTTTTTTTGCTTTATTCAAACCTGTACCAGGAATTGGATCAGGACCAGGAAAATGACCAGGACCAGGGGGTTAAAAAAATCACATAATTCCAAAAATTCAAGTAAGTGGGTTGGTATTGGGGTTGGCAATGCCTAATTTTTTATATGTAACCATACATAAAGGTAAAACATATCAAGTTTTCAGGTAATATTGGATAAATAAATGTTTTATTCATACTGATAATTTATGTTAAAAGAAACTTTTTATCGCGACTGGTTTACCGTAAATTTTTCAATTTTTCAAGTAGGTACCAATAACCTCAAAAAACCGGTGTGGAATGAAATAGGAAATTAATTTTATGTACTCTCGGGACTTGGATCTATTTGGGGTATTTCACCGGAAACAATTTTGAACTCAGGTCTTTATATCAATATATATTGCTATGAAATTATTTAAACTTTTCATTGAGACAAAAGGTAGCGGAACAAAATATAATATATACAAGAGCAACATAACATCAATTTAAAAAACCATTTTACATTGTTAGTTCTATCTCTCGGATACAGTGATTCATATTCAAATAATTTAATCGCGGTAAACATGATATAAGATCTTTACATATTTCGTTACATTATATTATTCAAAGGGTTTTGTTTTATCGTACATAGCAATGACATTTGTAAAAAAAAAAAAATTATATTATAAAAACAATGAGTTTTTTCTGGTAGATGTAAAACACAATGTATGTTTATTATTCATTATTGAGATGTGCGCTTGTAAATTATATTACGGAAAGGTAACAGATTTAAGTTTTTGAAAAATATAATTTGCATTGTAAAAATAAAAGTAACACCGTATTTACATAAATTAAGTACAAAATTAATTTACATCTTTAGAAATATATTGAAATTCAAAATGAATATTTATATTCATAATTATAAATTATGATTGTTTTAGTAAAACTAACAGGAATTTAAAATTAACCAACCGTAGAACGTAGTAGAAACGGACTCTAGAATGATTGTATGCACACCGATCGGTATTTTTCACGATTACATATATTATAAAAGGTACATAAAGTGATACATAGATAAGCATACAGTAGGGGCCGGTTTTATCATTCGCCAAGGAGGGTGGGACAATGAAGATAAAAATTGTTTTACCATACAATTTATTTACATATTATATAAATAATATATATATATATATATATATATATATATATATACGTAGGAATAATTTATTATTTTATAGATGGCGAGGACGATATATACCCATTATACCTTATTCAAAAATACAATTTCAATTTAGGTATATACGTTATAAAATAATTAATATTTTTAGGCGTTAAAAAACATTTTACAATATTACAGTGGTGTTAATATTATGTTCCTTTTTTTTAGCTTTAGAAAATCATAAATAGGTATTTTAAAACTCAGGTAAAAAAAAGTCGTTTTCAATAATTATGTACATATACATATGTAATTGACAATATTATTGACTACATATAGGTACCCAAATTAAACATTTTAAATTTAGACAAGGCCAATGAGGGAAGGGGAATAGTCCCTTTACCTCCTTTCTCAAACACGCTACTGACATACCTATAGACTGTAGTTATAGCTAGGTAAGTTGGTTTAGATATACGTACTTGTTTTGTTCGGTATTAAAATTTTCGTTACTTAACGTCGAAAAATATGAGAATATTTTATAAAAAATAACAAATAGTTTTTGTAAAATATTGTTTATCAAAGAAGTTACAGCGTTTAGAAAAAAAAATTTAAAAACTAAAAACGCTGTAACTTTTTTGATCCACAATATTTAAAAAAAATAATGTGTCATTTTCTAGAAAATATTCTCCTTTTTTTAAATTGATAATAAGTGTTTTAATTCTAATTTTAACGTAGATACCAAATTTATGGGTTTGCTGTAATTTTTATGTAATTTTGTTATATTGCCAGATAGCAAATGCGGGTGCGACGTCCTCTTAAATAATACATGATTATGTAGATTATTTTTTTCAGTGGATATGGCCATTCTTTTTTTTTCGATGGAATAGGTTATAAAATTATGTAGTTATAACCGGTATAACCGTGGTATACGTAATAAAACCACGTTTGTAGAAGTCCGTCGAATTGGCACCAGCACATTATATTAGAATCTTAAATGTATTATTAAAATATTCCTAGGAATTTACTAGATTTCGCTATTCTATTTTTGGATTTTGCTTTTTTGATTTTTCTATAGTCTCAATCAAATGTAAATCAAAAAACAAATATTCCGATGCCAATATAACGCGCGTAGCATTACGAACACAACGTACATTGTCCTAATGACCATAAATGTGTACAAACAAGTTGCCACAAATTTGCCAGATTTTGCTAGGTCATTTTTGGAATTTTCTACACTCTGGTTTTCACGCACAACGCTCCACTAAATGTGTTCCACATCAATAAATAAATAAATAAATAAACATTTCGAAATGTAATTTATATATAATGTGTATATAATATATATAATATCATCTGTATTTACATATATATACGTATATATATTGGTATAGTTTAATCAATTATGGATTGGTATTTATTTTTTCAAAAAAATATTTGTTTAATATTATCTCATATACACAATATACTTTTCATTTTCCAAACTGATCAATCACGGATATTTCGATTACCGAAAAATATTACGTAAGCATCTATTTTTTTGCCGTCGAGTCCAATGTAATTTTAAATAATTCGACATGATCAATCAACTTATTTATTATTAATTTTTTACCTTGAATCGCATACCTATATTGTTTATATTATCCGTCATTTGTATGTAACTGGGGTTTCGTCTTCGGATTGAATAAATAGTTACAAAAGTCATAAATCAAAAAGTGAATACCCATTTTGCGCACACACCGCGATAATAATTCGATTGCACGGAGACAAATTTTTACTGAATTTTTATAACATTAAAATTTATGATATATTGAAATACTTAATGTTAAAAATTCAAAAAGATATAGAATTTCAACTTGTTATAATTTGTCAAAGAGTTATATGCTAACTTCATGTAATAAAATAATACCTAGTGTTTTTTTTTAATACTTTAGAAGTATCCAATATTTTCTATTTAGATTTGTTACTGAAAAGTATTAGGAAAAAATGGTGAAATAATCTTTTAAAAAATATTTTAAAAATCTCGATACTATTATGTTTTGTTGGATACCTACTATTTGAAATATAAAAATGTTTATGAAGTTAATGGAAAAACTTTATAAAAATGTAATAAAATAACGAGATCATTCCAATAGTATGTTCATAATAAACCTAAATGTACATTGTTGGATTTTTTGGTGTATTAATAAAACGTTACATCGTTAACGTGAAATTAGTGATACTTTAAGAAAAATTCAACAAAATAAAAAGTATGATTCATCAATTTACAACAAATTTGAAATTAATTAGATAAATTGAAACAAAATGTTATTCATATTTCAATAAGTATTATACTATTATTATGGACATTTACGTCGAATAAAAAATCTTTTTGTATTGGAAAATCTAAAACGACTTATGTTTCCAATTAATGCTATTCGATGGGTAAAATCAATTTATGAGGGTCTAAAATCTAAATAAATATAAATATCCAATATCTATAATACGTGTGTATTTTATATTTACCTCATCCAATGTCGCGTTATAATAATAATTATGCAACAACGGAAATTAATAAGATAAATAGATTAGGTATTTTTAATCAAGAACTAACTTTATTGTAGGTAAATCAAAATTCGAAGTAAAAGTTCATACAATTTATCCTCAACGGGATATCCTTTAATTTTCGTAATATGATTATTTAGTTTTGAAATTAGTTATAAACTATTTATAATCAACTTGATTGGATATATACATGGGTTTTGCAATTACTAATACTTTTTAAATAACAATTTTTGGAGAATTTCCCGTTACCTAATATTGTGTTTAATTGAGAACTTAAAATGTATATATATGCATTAAAAATATCATATAGAAGTGACATATATTATACTTATTATTATTTTTGTTGTTTAAATGTAAATATTTTTATTTAAACATCGTGAAATGATCCACGTGAGCAATATTTAACTGCATAATCAAGCTATTGTAATTTAATCGGTGTTTAAAAATCTCAATTATCCATCACATCCATCAGAGTCGAGTCTAGTCCACTGCCGTAAGCCAATCGTTTAATTTAGCTTGTACATATTAACAACGGACTATATAATATATAGAGAAAAGGTATATTATGTACTTAAGTATCTGACGATATCGAGTAAATTAAAGTCTTTTCTCCTTCCCCCCACTTTTTTTTTGCCTTTATAGTTTTGTTGTAAAACGATATCGCTTAAAATAATAGTGCCATTAGTATCCAAAAAGTGCTCGAAAATAAAATAAAAAAAATCGCTGGTACTTTGTCAAAGTGTACTTGTAGGGCGAAAAAAAAAGAAAAAAAAAAAGACAACTACTATTATATAGTTTTATGGCAATGTTAACATTGAGAATACTTGAAAGATATATTGATAGAACTACCTTTCTCGTCCTACACGTACGGCAGTTTAGAAATAGTGGTGCTTCAGTCCCGAATGATTTCCATTCCCCTAAATGTAATAATCTTTAGTTCTGCAGCGCAATTACAGGTGCTCGGGGGACATTAGAACATTCTCTGGCAATACAATGATATACTTATATATACCGGGTGATTATTTTGATGGAACACACTTATTCTGAAGCAAATTTTTAAAAATCAATTTAAATTTGTCAAAATAATATATTATATTACAATAGAAATCGAAATGTATACTAATAAAATGGAAAGGATTTTGTGTCAGTATGATTCTTTTTTTAATACGACTTATCTACATTTTTAATATCATATTTAAGAGTGAATGTATTTTTTTTTTAATTTTGAACATTTAACAAACCATTTTAAAAACAAGGAGAAGAGTTTTCTCTTCCCCAACACCATGTACGATGTGTACTGTATACTATACTATACGATGCCTAACTGCATTATACTGTAATAATACATCCTCACTTATAAACTAAACATCAAATGTGTAAATAATTAATAAACTAGCTGTTAGTTTTTAACGACATCTAAAAAGATTTCGAAATATAAAGTGATGCGTGTAAATAAGTGAATAGTTTTAAAAAGGTAAAAAAAAAGTATGTTATGAAGATAAAAAAATTGATTTTTTTTTTTATAAAAATATAATATATAATGAGTTAAAATTTAAGTTTTGTATATTCATTCACATAAATTGATAGAGACAGTGGCCGTTTCCTATCAAAAGAATCGCCCAGTATATAACTTGACATACATAAAGAGAAATAGAACTGAATGATAATCGCCACTCGACGATGGCCACACTATCGAGTAGTTTAATGAACCCAAATCGTCCTGAGGGTGAAATGAAAACGTTTATTGCGACGACAAAGCGAAGTGATTTTCTTCGTTTTTCGTGCACATTCCCATCACCCAATTTATCGTCTTTTCCAAAATTGATTTCTCAAGTACACGTTTAGATTATATATACCACCGCCGGCTGTGATAAAATATACTCGTTTAATCGGAAATTGAAAAAAAGTACTAACAATTTACTTTTTCTCGAGGGTCGTGTTACGCTTTTTAAATTACGATTAAAGAGCAGGGAACTAGTAAAATGAAACTTATGTCGATTGTCCTCCAAAAAAAAAAAAAAATGTCCCTCGATACGTTTGTATACATAGACACATATTATAGCTATAGATTTTACACAATCGGAAATAATATATTATTATTTACACGAGTTTTTGTTTGCTAATGTTCATAATATACGTTAAAATTGTAATATAAACATAATATTAAACTATCGTGTTTAAAATGAATTTTAATGTGTCAATACCCATATCATAAAACTACAAATACGATTATTATTATTGCTACCTGATCGAATTTCGTAAAATAAACGTTAAAACAAATTATGATATCCGATACCTAGTTTATATGTCTAGAAAATTATTTAAAAAAAGTCATTAAAATATTGCCAATAATATGATTAATGTGAGAATATTATTTTTATTAAAATACGAAAATACTGTCCAATCATAATCAACAATGCTCTAAAAATATTTCCAGCACCTATCTAAAATAGAATTTTAATTAAAATTATTGTTTGGTATACATACTATAGTATTACTACAATACTACAATGAAATTATTATTTATACCTTTACATTTAACGTGAACTGTGTCACAATGAATATAAAGTTTTTTTTAATTTATTGTAAGGATATTTCAACATTTAATTTCGAAAAATGATAGTTGTTAAATTAAAAAATTAATGAATACAAGATTTTACACTGAAAATAGTATAGTTATAGGCTTGTGCATAAGGTACCAAATAAAAATACGCGTAAGTAGTGTTTCTGCATTCTGCATTTATAAAGTAATAATATTAAAATATTAATAAATTATAAAATATGCTTATAATTAATAATAAAATAATTCACTTATTAAAACGCATTCAGAATTAAAATTAATTATTATTTGCAATAAGACGAAAACAAAAGTTCGAATTTGAACCCCTGATGTCCAATACAAGGAAAACAAAACTTTTTTTAATACATTTCCAAAAAGCAAAATTATGTTTATTAATGTTTCAGTAAAATAATGAAAAATGAATGGTTAAAAATATTTATAATAAAACATTTTTCCAACTATTAATTTAACACGGTATTAATTTTTGTGAATTATTGGTTTTAAAATATTATGTTGAAAATATTTATGCACTAAATGTTTGTTAAAACGTTAAAATATAAGAAGATTATTTTAATAATATCGTGTGTTTTTTGTGCCGATTGCTGGGCGTACGAGTATAAGCAATGATGGCCAAGTTAATGATTTGTTTTAAACTGGGTCAAGTTAAGTGAATAGAAAAGAAGTCGCCCAGATGCAAATAGTGGAAGTTTATCTATCGCCTCTTCGGTTCTCGGACAGGATATAGTGTATTATTAATGTTCTAGATGCGAATACAAAGATAAATCACCGCAAAAACGATTCTGAGCGAAGTACGGTAAAATAATATTGAATATTGAAAAATTATCTTTGATCTTTAATAGCTAATTAAAAAAAAAATAATAATAAATAGATCAGCTACCTTTACAACTATTTATTTGATATTTTATTATTTCATTCTGCACCTACACCGTATAAAAGATAGTTTTTCATTGTGCGTAAACAAACGAAAGGGAAAATTAAAAAAATTACCTCTCAAAAGTACCGACTAGAATCGATTTTCTATCGTTGCCATACGACCTCCAAAGCTCACACTCTATTCCTTCCGACCGAAAAATGAGTCGGAAAAAAACACAAAGTAAACACCGTTGTAAAATCAAAAGTGATAGAAAAAGTTTATGCGCGATCTGCAACACCGCTGATTACCCTGCAGGGCCCGGATCTAGAGTGAATATCAGGGGGGGGGGCGACCCTTTAAATAATTATATAATTTAAACTTTCAATTCTACGCTACTGCGATTTATCACAAGAAAAAGTTGCATCTGGGTGTGTCGGGGGACCACATGATCCCCCCCTCCTGTATACGTTCTGGGATTACCGGATATTCTAGGTATCTAACCGAGTTTATCATCCCCTCCCACCATCAAGTCCTTTAGACAAGTAATATGTGTTTTTATATTTTTGAGTTTACACAAAACCGAATGTGAATTATTATAAAAATAAAACGTCAACCGCCACAAGAGAAGAAAATAATACTATATAAGTACACACACACATACACACACACACACACACACACACACACACACACACACACACACACACACACACATAAATGTATAAAGTAAAAAGCCAATGAAACTTTTTACATGCCAACAAGTACTTCATTAAGCCATAATAAACATGGCTGCTTCTTTCTCGTTAGTCATCTTACTTTCCACTCACGTAACACATGTAAAAATCGTCTTCTATTGCTCGCCAGCCATAATATAACATTTTTCCTACGATTCCTGCGGAAAACCTTATTTCTCCAAATAGTAGCCATTGGAGGACGTATAGTCTAACGGAAAGCGTGTTTAATGTATATTACTCATATAATATATTAATTATGTATATATTATATTATTTACAACTATAGCTATATATATATATATATATATAAGAGTACATGTAAAGTCCGATTAGGGAGATATTTTTTTATTTACAAATAATAGAGATAGCCCTTGGGTGGACACTAGCAGTTATTTTTATCTTATCAAATCATATATTATAACGTCAAACAAGTCATACAAATTAGTGTATTATTATTATAGCTTGGCGTAATATGTAATTTCAATTTTGGATTTTTTTTTTTTTTTTTTGCGAATAGAAGGAATTCTGTAGGAGTATGAAAAAATCTTATCTTTAGATCGCAAATCGGTTTAGTTGGTTTCAAATTTTCCCAGTCGTTTTCTTAAGCGTTAAGAAAAACTACCTTTTAAAACGGAAATTTTTTTCTAAATGTAGGATAAAAAACAAAACAACAAATACGGTTATTATGGATAGGTACCTATCATCATTATTAACATTATAGGTACCAAACTTCACTCACAATCGTCTTCCAAATGCAATCATTCATCTTTGCTGTTAAATTAAAATAATAATTGTACACTATATCCTATCCAAAGACCGAAGCGAGGACGAACCAACTTCCACCGTCTGTATCTGGACGACTTTTTACTTTTAAATCATTGGTTCTAAATCTTATTTTTGCCGATCGAGTAAAATTAGGTATCTTAAAAATTTAAATAAACTGTGAATAAAAAATTTTGGTTATCCACATTACGATAAAATAATATAATATGTACATATATATTAGGTATACATACATTAATCATTAATCGTTTTAGAACTCGGAAGATTTTAGTGCTCTATAAATACATTCATAAATCCCATTGAAAAAATACGCATTATGACCTACAAACTAAATAAATGCCTTGAAAATTATGATCAAAATAATCAACTGTTTATATTTGAACCTAATTGATGAAAAAATCAGTTTACACGATGTTCGAAGTATATAGTACCATTGATTATAAATTACTGGTAATTTATAATCAATGATAGTACTTACTGTTTTACCGTTCTAAATATAGGTAAAAGAATCAAAATACACATAGTATAGCAATTGATAGCGTACGGTACTTATAAATAATGTATTGTATGCATTTTAATTCCGAATTGCATTCATACCTAAGAAAATACTCCAAAAAATCGTATATATATTTTCAATATCGTTTCTGATCTTATAAATTCAATAATAATAGGTATGTTTATCTTTTTAAAATTAAAATAATAATTTATTATGTAAAATAGTATTTAGGTATATTTTTGTAATATTTGTGAAATATCTTATGTTAAATACTATTGCCTATATTATAAAATGTTATATATATATAATATATATTTTTTTATTTATAGTGAAAATATTCAAGTAAATAAGTGTAAATATTATAGGTAAAAATATATGGGTATTTATACTTATATATACTAATTATTTTTGGTTGAATTTAATATAAGAATATTTTTTAAATATTATTTTAGTTAAGATATATTGTATTGTATTGTATTTTATTTTATTTTATTTATTTCTATCTATTGTATTTTACGGTAAAAATAAAATTAAAATAATTTCTAATAATATTTTAAAAATGTGTGTAATTTTTTTTACCTATTCTTAGGTTAAAAATGTATTATTTATTTTTTCCTTTAGGTCATTAGCATCCAATTTCGATTTAGAGAATAAACTATCTATATACTACCTAAAAATACACCAATATAAAATGAATCCTTAATTAGCTCTTAATAATATTGTAGATATTACGCTAAAAAAGTACCTATTTAACTCTTAATATCTTGATGTTATTTTATTTTCGAAGGAATAAAAATAACATCATTATATTAGGCGCATCGTATTCAATAGAACAATGATCGAAATTTTATTGAAAGCCCGAACCAAAAAATATATAATTTAATAATTTACCTATAGTGGTATTAAAAAAACTCAATTCCTTAAAAATCTATATAATTTTATACTGATGCAAGTCATTTTTCATTTTCACCGTTTCGGGTCCGGGAAATTATTCAAAATGTGTAGGTACTACGAGTATAATATTAACATTTTTGTTGTTGTTTAATACGCTAAAATAAATTGTTTTTATCGTCTACCTACCTCAAATCTTATTAAATTTAAATATTATAATTTATTCTATGTAAATAATAAATATACACTACACTTGTAGTAGTACCATTTTCATTTTTCGTACTTATATTAATAATATTCTGATCATGTCATTGTTATTTGTATTGACAAATTATGCAATTATAACAATGAATTGTAATCGTATAGTATAAATAAGTAGATAATTAATTAGCTACCTATAGATTTTCGTTTATAACATCACGTATTTATAAAATTATATAAATATATTACTTATATAGGGACTTTGGTTTATTATTTTAAGAATCTAGTTTTACATAGGATAAAAGGTTGCATTGAAATTCAATTTTTCCAATTTTATTTTATTACTCTGTTACTTACTATCATTGATTAATCGACATTGCCTATAGAATATTCAAAAACCAAATTTAATTTAACAAAAGGACTTGTATACGATTTAAAATTGGTAATTTAAATCAAAGTTACAATTATTTATATTATACGAGTAATATAATTATATTTTTTATAAGTAAATACCATTTCAAAAGGAATAGGTATAGTTCAAAATTATATACACTTAAAAAGATAAATTATTTATGTATGTATACATTTTTATAGGAATGATTTATTATTCGCTTTATGTACATATTTGCAAAGTTGTTTAATTCTATTATTTAAAATCAATAAAGGAAATATATAAGACGTTTAAAATAAAATAATAGTTATACATATTTTTAATACACTCACTAGTAAAAATCAAAAGCACGAGTTGGGAAAAATGGAATGATTTGAAACGCTTAGACTTTATAACATATGTTTATAGTAATCGATGTCAATAGGTTTATTTTATTGAGTGTACACCTACATTTTTTTTTAAGATCGATACAAACAACCTACAGTTAGCCATAATTAGTTTTTGTGAACTTTGAGAATAAATAAGAAATGCGGGATCCCTTTTATTTGACCTTAATTTATATTTGGTATGATTGATTTTTATGTATATATCTACTGTAATAAAACTACACTGAACATTTATTTTATTTTACTGATTTTTCAAATACGGCCTTTTACAAAAATGTTAATTAAAAATGTCTGACTTTTATCCTACATATTTATTGGAAAATAATAATTGTGAATTGATTGCTAAGAGTTATTTGAAGAAAACGTGGAAGGCATAGCTTAGGTCTTAATCTGTAATTGTAATCAATTAAAATTACTGGCACGTGATTATAAAAAAAACCACAATAATATATTCTATATCTTTTTTGTCATTTACTGTAAATTAATAGTTTTTTGTTTACTGTACTATATTCTAGGCTGCAGTCAAAGTGGAAACTCATTCATGTCGTCATGCCACTAAACCCAACAACAAAGAAAAAAATCAAAATCCCAAGTGCATCGCTTGTGAGTATTTAAATACGTTCAATAATAAAATATATATTTCATCTATTATTATAAAATAAGACATTTCATTGAAATCGATTTCTTTGGAATTACATATTTATGATAAATATGTGTGTTTTGTAAATATTTTTTTTCGTTGAACTCGTCCTATTAACAAAATATTTTAGACGCTCAACAAAGCCATATTTTCCTTACTAATTCACAAATTTAATTTTAAAGTTATTAATTTATTATTATTAATATTCATACAATATTTTTTTCGACACCATCTACAATAAAATAAAAGCTACGACTCTTGTAAATCACAACTTTATCTATTTCCTAGTTTAATCTGACGCTAACTCTCCGTATTTCATTTAAATCAAGCGATTTTCACAAATCACTCTCCAAATATAGGATCATTTGTACATCCAAGTTTTCCTGGGTTTGACTAGTTCTAAATTTATTTTTTATTCTTGTTAATTTTGAGTGGGCTCTCTCAGGCGAACAATTAGCAACAGGAATTTTCAAATCATTTTTAATGATGTATATACACACATATATATACAATGAATATACAAGGGAATACTTGTATTCTAATGACCACTTAATGACTAATTAAAACCATTAAAATAATTTTAGAATGTTAGATAAATCAAGAGAAGGTTGACAAAGTCTCCAGTATTCTCTGAATTGTATAAGTTAATTTTGCAAAGTAAAATCCTCATTATCCTTATATTTTATAATGAAGTTTGAGACACTCCATTTTTTTTTATTAGATTCTTCAGTCAAGTTTGAAATAAATAAAAAATGACCATCAATGTATTCATAATCGGAAATTCTTTTATTTAATACGGATACAAATTTATTTTATCCTCTCAATACTTCTTCGTTTTTCTTACCACCAGGGAATATTTTTCAAAAGTTTCCGGGTGGTTCAACCAATCAGGGAACTATTTTTTATGAACGGCACAATACACAGTGTCAGTACCATACAAAACCACTACCTCCGATTAACCCGTTCTTTGTAACGTGGTACTCGTAACATGGTCGTGTTAATCTTCTGAAATTTCCCACTTGGCGACAGTTATTATACTTGAAGGATACACTGTTAGCCGCTATGCTGGACACAAATGTTAAAAAAAAATAGTTAAAATCAATGATCGAATTAGAAAAATAGAAGAATGGGTATTTCGGGTTTTCATTAAATGAACGTACTGATGTAACTAATTACATAGTAAAATGCATATTAAAATAGATAATACCATTAACTATAGTAGGTTATAATAGTATATTTATTAATAATATAAATTACCTACTGTATAAAATTGACATAAGAATACACTCGCGTCCGTCGTCCCATAGAAATATTTAAAAGGAGATATTATCTGTGGACCTCAATTATTGTTTCGAGCGGTACAAGTATGGTTTATAGTGCCATCTATATGGAAATACAAAATACTTATCTACTCTTATACTACTCCTTATCAATGTTTAAACGGACTAAAAATTAAAAAATACTGTTTGATCGTTTTAAATCTTAAATTTTAATTGTTTTTTAAAACCAACCACAAATGGCATTTTTCAATTATTTTAAATTTTTTTAAATAATATCGACATTGAAGTAAATATTTATAAACATGATGGAAATGTACGCAAATTTAACCCGACACCGATTACATTTTTTTATTTATTGACGGTTTTTTTTTTGTTCACAAATATTTATTCAAGTCGTGTTTTCTAGTTTTCTAATAAAGTACAGTCAATTAAATTACGAATTATCTTGTTAAATGGAAAACTAAATAAGTCGTCATTACATGAAGATAATATTATTTATTGTATGAATTTGTATGATAATTGTATGAATATTCTTCATTAGACTTACGGTCATACGAATAAATAAATAAATAAATTAGATTTACTATTTTATAAATCTATCTGAAACAACACTTTTTGATCCTGAGCGGTTTTATATAGTTCTGAGTTTTATTTAGCTTATTTAGAATGGGTGAATATGAGTTTCATTATTATTTTTTTTTTTTTTTGTGAATAACTTTTCGATCCAGAAGTCTTGATCTAATTGTTCGATAGAAAATCATATACATAGTATGTAGAAGATGATCAGTAGAGAAACATGTTGTATAACATTTAATAAAGTAACATTTTTAGGATTAGCAGAAACGTACAGGGAAAAAACCTGTAATGATTTTTATCATTTTATAACTTAACCGAGCCGAAAAATATATTAAAAATTATGTTAGAGTTAAGAGTAAAAAAAAGGCATGCAATATATTCGTTATAATTTAAAAATATGACTTAATTAAATATTATAAATTTAAAAATGTTATTTTATACTCGTATATTAGTAAGAATGATTTACTTCTTGCATAAAGGGCATTATATTTTAGTGCATCTTATAATATACTTATATAAACTATAGGTATCTACTTATAAATTTGATATAAAATATATTGTATTCTGTTTGTTTAAATTTGGTAGATTGCTCACGGTTGATGTTTTATTTATACACGTTTTCAAATATTTGTATGAATGTTTTTTTTTTATAGACCAATATAATATATGAATATACAAAAGTCGTTATAACGTAAGTGTACCGTGTCAATATGTTTGAATTCCTCTCTCTATTTTTGTTATTTTTAAACGGAAAAATTTAGACCCTGACTATAGTGACTATACAAAATGGTGTTATATAGGTAATATGGTGTGAGTGTTTAAGCCAATTAAACATCCAACGTATATGAATTATTATAATAATAAATTTAAACGAGAGTTTAAATTTTGATAATATTATAAATACCAAGTGTTCAGGTGTTCTAAAATATTATGTAAATAAGTTCTCCATCATTATTTTGTATGTTTTACTACATTTAATACTGTTTATATACCTAAGTTCGCATAAATTACATTTTTATATAACTTTCTTAATTTTCTTACTAGACAGGTATACAATATCATGAATTAAATGTGATAATTATTGAAAAATAATTGTCACTTAGTACTTTTTCATACTAAAATTTTAAATGTTGATATAATATCATTTGTTTTTTGATTTAACTATTATATTATACATCATTATCAAACGATTGTTACGATAGCAACGTAGATTAGTATCTCAAGATTCGAATTTGATACAAATAATATTATAAAATTTAAACTATTTAGAGTACTATACTGTAGTCTCCTGGATAGGGCTGGACAATTATGAAATCTCATAATCTATAAATATACAATTATGAGTTGCATTTCGATTATCATATGAATCGTATAATCAAAAATAATTTTAATAATCGAAAATTTTCGATAGTACAAATAATCGTAATAATCAGAATAATCGAACATTTTAAATAAATTGATTAATCCTAATGATTTTAAATTTTGGTTTTTTTTTTTTAAATAATCGTATTAATCGAATATTTTAAATTATAAAATAATCCTAATTTTAATAAAAAAATTTCTATTTATCAAATAATTATTTTAATAATAGTACACATTAATAACAGTTGTACTATTATAGTCCGAAATAACTAATTATAATTAAAAACTAGTGGTGGTAACTGGTTAATTGTTATAAAAATATAAAATTAAACACATTCTCTTTCCCATTTTACAGGCTTAAGACTGTCAGTACACATGTTATAACGGTATGGTTAAAAATGTTGTTTTTTCATTTTCTCTACAAGATGAAAGAAAGAAAACTAAATATTATTATTATTATATTTATATATATTGAGAGATTTCCGAAATTAATTAAATTAATTAAAATATTTATAATAATTAAGCTAACAAATAACAGTTCACGTTCATCTTGTTAAAAAGGAACTAAGTTCCGTTTCTGTTCCATGCTTAAAGAAACATTTATCGTTCCTCAGTCATAATAATATGTATTTATACCTAGTTGCATTTATTAATAATAATAATAATAATTAAAGGGCGGATGTTAATGCCCTAAAAAACCTTAATATAGGCTCTATAAAATGTGAAAATATGCTTAATAATATGCCCTATAAAACATCAATGTATGCCAATAAAATTTCAAAATATTCACTAAAATACAAAATATACGCAAATTATGTAAAAAAAAAATAAAAATAAAAATATTGAAAATTATAGTATATTCATATTAAAAAAACAAGTAATTAAAGTAATATTAAAAATATCATTAAAAAAAATGTATAATTAAAAATATTAAAATAATTTCTAATAAATTTTATCAATTAAGATAATATTTCTAAAATAACCATTATCATAATTAAAATGCTACGAAAAGAAAGAAAAAAGACAGAATATGCACTAATATAACAAAAATATGCTTCTTAAGTAAAAAAGTTTGAAATATGCAAATATATGCAATATAAAATTTTTACATTTGCATTATATAGGTCATAAAACAAATTTCTGTTTCACTCTGCAATTTTTACTATTGAAAGAAAAAAATATGCAAATGCATTTACATCCGCCCTTTAATAATAATAATAATAATAATAATAATTAGAGTTTGGAGGTTGATGCCCAAAAAAACTATTAAAATTGCCCTTAAAAAATTGAATTTATTATCTAAAAATATAAAAAAAACCTTTAAAGTTGTTTAAGTTACTTAAGTTACATATTGTATTAGGTATATGTATTATATTTATACGACGTATTTTATATTTCTTATTTGCAATTCTTCTCAAACTTTTTACTATGTGATGTTCTTTCTTAAAACTATAACTTATACACAATTGTTCAATTGTAATTGAAAAAATATATATTATGTAAAATAATTTGAAAATAATAAAAATATAAGTATTACGTAAAATAATAAAAATAAATAATAATAATAATAAACTCATGATTTTTGATTAAAAAAATTAACTAAAACTACAAAAAATGCCAAAAAATGCTAAAAATTAATATAGAAAATAAAAACTAGTTAATTAGATTTGTATATTATTCACATTTCTAGCTAGGAAAGCATTACCTAAGACGTTAAAAAAAATGCAAAAGGTCAATCTGGACCCTGATAATAACAATATACAATTGTGGTTGATATACAATAAGTATTATATTATTAGCATTTATATAGTTAAGAATAATATGACGTCAATATACATAAGTACTACATAGTATTTTAGTAAATATTTTATGTACATTTCAATTCGAGTTTCTAGCATTTTAATTTCCCTATTTATGACAAATTTCGGTATTTTTTGGTAGTTATAAATATTATATATTATCACTTATATTATTATAATATATTACAGTTGTATATAGGCAATAATTACTGTATTCAGATACCCGCTATAACTAGTTTATTTGTTATTTTTTAGTTTATAATAAATGTTCGAGATATTTCTCTTATATATGATACGATTTTTTGTTACGCATTGAAAACTATTTAGAAAATCAAAAAGTTATATTTATACAATTTTTATCTACAATTCATTACACAATTATACAATTAATTCTTAATAATTGTTCAATTATATTGACGCGGTTATTCGATTAATCGATTAATCAATTATAAATTATCAATATAACCACCTAGCCCTACTCTTGGAACATTTGAATATACGGAGATATATGACTATCCTCATATTATTATGTCTAAAGGATATAATCTATCCTTTAGATCCTAAGGTCACGATAATAACAATATATGTGTTTATAAATTCTAATAATATATTATTGCCTTAAGACTTCAAAACGTAAGATAGTGAAAATAGTGCATATTATTCTATTAATTTATACGTTCTTTGTAGTAACTATTCTAGCTATAATGGCTTAGGAAGAAAGGGTTACAAATACATATTTTTTTAATTGATTCTTTATTTAATTGTATTATTTAGTGTGATCCTACAGAATAAGTATTTTTATTTGTTTTTTTTTTTTTATTCTGTGTATACTTTATTAATAACAAAATATGGAATGCAATTAAATAACAACAAAATCTCATGATGTGCAATAAAACAGATCCATTTGCCTGAATATATGATTAAACATGGGCGTACTCACGGGGGGAAGATGAGAGTGTCATAACCCCCAATACTTTTCTTTTATCTTTGGATTTCAATAAATAAAATAATATTATCTTGTTTTAATTTTTTGTATGATATAATATAATAATATTTTATATAATAAAGTTCCTAAACTGTAGAATAATTATACTACATTCATAAGTATAAAGAATTATAATTGTGTATGCATGAACGTAAAGCAGTACGGCAAATTATCAATTATTGTATTGTATTCATAGTCAAATTTACACAAATGTTTTTTTTTTTTTTCATAGTGAATAGATAATGGTAACTATGTATAAAACAATTAAAATATTTCAATTCCCTTGAAAACAAAATAACGGAAACTTATCGTAGGAAAATCAACATAGTTAACAGATTAGCATGGGGCAAAAATACTATTTAGGATAAAAAAAAACCTATTAAACACGGATATTTTGCCGTATGCACTATATTATATTACTAGCACGTGATTACGATTGTATTTATAATTTAATGACTTGTCAAAGATTAGCATTTTCCCTGTCTTCATTCTGTAGTCTATGTTATAATGTATGTTTCTTATTTAATCTGTGTTTATTTAAATAGTGTAATGTGTATTATTTTTTATGAGATTTTGTCGTTGAGTGATAATACTCGGGTAAACACGTGCGTCTTTCTATACAAAAATGTTGGCAAAAGAATTTTACGATCTTGTAAAGAATGAATCGATTACTAATTTTTTAATCGATCAAAATATTTCATAGTATATTCTGAAAACGTATTGTGACGAGACGAAGACAACAATGCCATTGATAAGGGCACGACCAGTGACACTGATAACATGAAAACGCTATTATGTTAAACGTAGCTTATTGCGTGTGCGTATGCGGTTATATTTTATTGTAAAATATATTACCTAAATTGTATAATAACTGCGAGTATAATTTCTTTAGGCATTAAAACACATTTTACATCTTCCACTTCTGACGAGTATATATATTGTCTAAATATTTATATAGAACGGTAAAAATGCAGTAGAGTGCATACGGTAGTCACAATATGGCCAGTAGAGTGCATATGACAAAATAGCTCTAACGACTAATAGCGTCATAAGATAGAAGAAAAAAATGTGTTGATGGTATGTATTTGGATTGTGACGCTGTATAGTTTTGAAACCGAGAAAATAGATACAACAGAGAAACGGAAATTCAAGACTTTTGAAATATGGTGCTTTTAAAAAAGGTTGAAGATACAGAGAATTGAAAAAATTTCAAATGAGGAAGTATTAAACAGAATAAGAGAAAAACGAAAATCAGATGGGATCAGATGATTAGGCAAATATTACGGCATGAAGGCTTAATATAAATCGTAATTAAAGGCAACGTCAAAAGCAATAATGAAAGAAAAAGGATGAAAATGAAGAACATCTGGCCTTGGGTAAGAAAATTTATCAAGATCTAAGAGTTTAATTCATAATAAGGAAGCATGGAGAATTTTAACAAACCAATCAAATGATAGACAACTAAAAGAAGGCGAAATGTGGTCTTTAATTTTTTTTAATGATTTTTTCGAGTTACACCTCTATAAAAGATTAGATTAATAAAATAAATCATATAAAATAAATTATCAGACAAATTAATTAATTTCAACACGTATCAGAAGAGCTTTGAAGTTACGTAGGTAATAACTGAATATTTTTTTAATTCATTCAACTCAAATATAATCAATTAAACATTATTCCCATTTGTATTTTTTAAATATGAATTTTAAGCAAATGAGTACTGATAACGAAAAACAAAATATAAAAATGATCTATAAAATTATTAATAACAGGTGCCGTATAAAAAGTTTAAAATATTTCCAATTAAATTTTAAAATACCACCCCTTAGGGCAGTACTATTTTGAAGAAATAATAATTAGAATTTTTTCAATATAAGCCAGTGATTTGTTTGAGATTTCGAATAATTCGATTAATAATATTGCAAAAAAAAAAAAAAAACAACAAACCAACAAAATGAATGGTTGAAATAATTTCAATCATATATCCTGTCATATTTTGCAATAACAATAATAATACCACCAGCTATTAATAGTATGTCGAATATCGTAAATTGAGGATTATATCTACATAATATAATCCACGAGCCCGTGTCTTCTCGTATTAAAAAAATATTTTGATGGATACAAAATCGCAATATATAATATCATGTATATCGCGTCCGTAATGATATGATATGATATTTTATTTTACTCATTTACATAATATGCTTAAGCCCAAATATACATATGAATACTACAATAAAATTACCAGAATTAACATGAAAATTTATTAAAATATAATTATATTTTAGTTCTAATTTGCGAGACGAATGAGACGGGACAAAGGAGAATTGTATAAATAGTTGGATGGATAAAAATAAATGGTGGAAAATAAAGGCACGTGGGTTCTAAGTAAAACATGGGCGAGAAGGGACCGCAAAGTTAATTTGAGCTAACAATGAAGGTTAATAATTACTCTTACCGGCTAGAAAATCGGAAAGGAAAATTGATATTTGCAGTCTGTCTACGGTCATCAAGGCTGCTTAAGTTTAATAATTTTTGCACGAGAACAATTTATATTGAGAATGAAGGAAGCATATACAGTTCGAACCTATATTTGGAACCCATGGATACTCGAGAATCAGCAGCAGTAAACGGATCCGAAATTAAGGAACCGCACTAGTCGGGTACTCCACGAACAGACGAACACTGGGATTTTACGGACGGCCAGAGTTGAGCTGCTAATTAAGTTATCTCAATTTAAGATTCCGTGGCTATCCTTAGGATAGAAGCAAGAATTTAAAAACCCTTGGAACAATGCCGCCTACAATGTGTGGCCCAGGGCAAAGCGTAAAAATGAGTCTGATTTAAAAATCGTGAACGAAATTACTTGCCGAAGGTATCAAAACACCGTTGATATAATATATATATATATAGTATAAATTATAAATCTACAATATTGTAACCTAATCGAATTTCAGCTATAATGGAATATTGATGAGCATAATACATAATTATAATAATATCACTATTGAAACGAGACGTCATAAATTGCAATATTTCATGTAATTAGAAAATCGCCAATACATTATGGATAAACGCGAACCCCCTTTTTTACGTACGTTCAGGTACGATATTAGAATAAAATATAAAATATGTACATCATACAATCGGCGACCAATATTTATAATATCCGGTTTTGTATTATTCCAACTATTAGGCAAGAATTTCAACACGTTTGTTACAATTTTTACCGACATGACATTTTCCCGAACGGTACCAATCTCATATTATAAAAGCTTTTTATGAAATATTTTCTGATTAAAAACATGTATACAGCTAATTCATAGATAAATTCATTGTTAAATTATATCTGTTAATTAATATCATTTAACTTTATCTCGATAAAATTCTGCGTAACGTGATTTTACTACCTATGTTATTCGTTAGATAGATAAACAAGGACAACATACGAATGTTTTGCATTATAATTTATTTCTAATCTTAGATCAGGATCATCGATAAAAAAAATTAATTGATCCTAAAAAATTTGAAAAAATCAAGTTAAATACTTTTGGTCTGATCGCGTGACTTATCGACTATCCCGCCGTAGCTTCAATAATTTAAATGTTTTTTTAATGCACGATAAAAAAGTAAAACACAATATGGGTTTTCTGTACGATTCATCGAAATACCTATATATTTGTACCAACAGTGTTTAGACGTTATAGTTATCCAATTTATTTATAGTCCCCTTAAAATGATAGAAATTCCATTATTCACTAGATAAAACTGAAACATAAAAAATGAACCATTGACGTTTGGATAAAAACATTACCATAATAATTTATTAACAAAAAAAAAATAATAATAATGATTAGATTATTCCACTATTGTTAAACTATTTCGCCATTAACTTTACGAGAACATTTTTAATATGTATATACAAAAATAGCACACCATATAACACATAAAATGTATTGTTATCGTTAAAAAGGAGAAATTGATTATGTTTGCCGGGAGCCGTTTTTCCTAGGACTTATTTTGCCTGCAGAGACCTTTTTTCCGTGAACTATTTTTCAGTCTTTATTCCGTGTGCGTGTGTACACCTCACTGGCGTGACTCTTCGATCGAACCCAATTCAGTGGTATCCTTCGAAATTCGAACTTATTGCTTTTATCCGAAATATCATTTACTGCCCGGTGTGATCCATATAGGTATACCCGTTTCAACCATACAATGGCGTATTTGTAGGGCATGCGGTGGAAAGAATTTCGCATGGATAGCCATGGGTATATGCGCGCATTAGAGGTGTCAAATTATGTGGACGAAAATCTGTACGGGTACTATTTATTTGTACGACATATTAATACGATGTACAACAATTTTGAAAGGTAAGGTTTGGTATTTTTGACCCTAAGTTCGACGTTTCTAAATACATCGCGTTATAGGTACTTTCATTGAACAACTATGACGTGTCGCCGGCGATCGAAAGTCGACAACGTTTAAACCACGATGTATTATCAACATTATACGGGCCCCTGTGTTGAGGGGCTCCCGGGAACCACTATTATTAATAAGGAACGAAATTCAGGAAATTTTTAAACACACCTTTACCGTTAAAATTCACTAAGCATTTTCAACTCGGGCAATACAACGTGCATTTGATTGTAAATATAACATAGTCGACGCAACGAGAAATGTAATTTAATTTAATTTTCGTACATGATATTTGATCATATTATCTTTAACGCGTTCATATACTTAAATAACCGTAAATAATCGATTTAGCCGAATAAATTTAATATTTCGTACTTACTATTATTATTTTTCTCGGAAAATAATATTCTTACGAGAATTTTTATAAATACATTTTTTACTGAAAACACTATATACGTTCTGTGCATCATTTAAATATAGTATAGGTGGCAATAGCCAACCTGCTACGATAGGTCACGTCCGGTCCTGTTATTTTTCGATCACGACATGTTGCGGTTGAACAGAACGATAATTAGCAACGGCACGTGTCAACGGAACACGTTATATATTACACGCTATTTTGGTGGGCGGTGGCATACCGTGCGTTTCAGTGATTGCGTTTCTTTTCGTTTACCGGACGAATCAGTTATGTTTTGGCTTTACACATTATTTATTGTTGTAATACATTATGAAAAACATTTTTACATTTGTTTTTCATATTTTTCATACTGACTCAATAATTGTATTTCAAAAAAAAAAAAAAAAAAAAAATTCGTTCATTAGTAATGATTTTACCTTACGTGCTTTAGGAAAAATTCAATGTGAACAAAGTACAGTATTGTGCGAATAAAATATGTGAACACGGATCATTTTTTCGTCAATATAATGTATTTAAAACTATAGTGCTAGGTGCATATTATACAAGATTTTATTACTACTATTTACTATAGAAATATGCCTCCCCAACGCTTTAATGACTGCCGGAATTGTTTTTGGCATGAAATCAATTCGATTTTTATAATAATTACCTAGCCATGATTGTCTCGTCTCAAAATTACACGTATATTACAGTTTCTACCATTTTGGTATTCGTGGCATAGTTCATTTTTTGCCAAAAGCCTACAGATTCTCAAGAGGATTGAATGGATCTGGTGAATTTTCAGTCCAGTATGAAGTGGTAATCTCCTTATTGTTCTCGAACTTTTTAAAACACGGTACAGAGCTGAGTTTATTGAAAAATCGAGTCATTGTTGGCCTGGACTTTCACTCAGTCAAACATCGTATCAATAAGATGTTCTGGGGCTACTTTTCATACTTGGGGCCGACACGGTTATTCCAATAGATAGAGCATGATGAATAGTGAGAAATATAATATAGTAATACTGGAAGAATGCTTAGCTCAAGAGCTGGAGAAAGTCCAGTCCAATAATGATGTAATTTTTCAACAAGACTTATTGTTATATTATTATATCAGCCCCGTAAGATCATAAACGACCATAATATGTCTCCTACATATTATTATAGACTAATACTCTTATTATTAGTTATAACTTATTAGATATAAACATTAATTTTTTGTTTTGAAAAATGATTTTTGATACTAAAAATTAATTATATGAATTCAACAAAATGAGGAGGTGCGAAATCAAAAATAAGTAACACCCCACTTTATCCATGCTGTAGCGTTGTATTTTTTTCTGAAGTTTTGTAAAGAAATCTAACTATGTTTACTGATTTATAAATTTCGTATATTATCAGTTGATCAAACGGAGACAGCAAATATTCCATACTTAAATATAGTATATTATAAAGGCCAATCGGTGGTCCGCGAATGTTGTTATTTATAATAATATACAATATAAGTTATAACAATGTAACATGTCCTGCATATTCCAAGTATGTTTCAACTTTCAAGGAAACATCTTCGGACAATTTTGATAGCAAATATGCGCGCGGGTTTTTGTTTTGCCATTATTACAATTTCAATCGTGTACTGTAACTGTATCGACTGTGACTTTAAACAGTCTGAATTTGATTATTAGTTTGATAGAAATGATCGAATGGATGAATAATTTAACCTAAGCATACACGTATATAATAAAGAAACTTGAAACAAGTTTCACTTTTACTTGCTCGTATTAAAATTCAAATAAGTATTGAAGTTCAACTTTGAACAGAAAATAACATATTTTAAATGAAATTTCTCGGATTGTGAAAAGATCCGATCATAAAAAAAATAATAATTTTTCAATATTTTCATATGTGTTATATGGGTTTACTTGAATTTTTTTTTTTAGATTTGATTTGAAAAAAACAATTTTCAAAAAATATTTCGATAATGGCCACTGTATTGTTACTAATGTTTAAGTTGTTTGAAAATGTGTTCAGTGAACCATAATTTGCTTTTAAATGAAATATTAAGCTCAGTTAATATTCGAAATTTCAGTCACTAAAGATTCATACAGATTGTTTACAAAATAAGGAATTAACTATCCGGTTAAAAGTTAAAGTTCGAAAACTTCTACTTAACTGGATAGTTTTTAAGTGTAATAGTAATTTCTTCACTGGATAAGTTATTTTTTAATCATTTTAGATTTGAACGATGATTTCGATTGAATGAAATATTTATTAAAAGTTCATTTAATTTTTTTTCGTTTTATTTATTCTTGGTGAAGTTTGGTACAATTAAAAAAAAATTGGTAATCACAACAATTTTATTTTTTATTTTCTTATTTTAAAATTTTTTTCGTTATAAATTAAAATTTATTTTTAGTCTTAAAAACTACTAGGAAAATCGAAAAATTACATATTAAAGTACCAACTATAAAGAATTTACTACTTATCTAAAAAAACTATTTACTTACAAACTCCTACTCAACTTCTATTTAAAAAAGCATATATAGAAATAAAAATATACAGTAATTGTAAAATCAATACATTTGTTTCGTTTAAAATTTAAAATACAGATAAAAGTGATAGATTTTGTATGAATATAGGTAATATTAAAATTAAATTAATTTCAATTTTGCAGAAAATAGTATTTAAATATTACTATTAAATAATTATTATTAATATTCATAAATGTCTACCTAGTTGTTTATTAATGAATCTACCAAAGTTAAGTTTATACTCTACTATTTATATTAACTTAACTTGATTAAAAAATAATGATTTTTAATCTAATATCATTAATTGTTTAAAATGACAAATTTGAAGTTAACAGTTGATATATCTTGTTAAATTGCTCAAGCTTCGTGGATTTATATAATATTTAAATATTTTTTATTTCCGAATCAATTCTAACCAAAAATGAGCGCTATTTTCGGAATTATTAACATTTTAATGCAATTTTTTCATTATTTCTATATTAGATTTACATTGTAATTATAATTGTATGCATACATGGAAAATTTCTATAAAATAGCCATAAATCTTGTATGTCGTAATTTAATATTTTATACGCTCAAAAAAATTATCGTCAAGAAATGGAGATCGTTTTGTGTTTATATAATATATATGAATATACTATATAGTATATATATTATATAGAATGATAGACTGACACAAATTAAATAATTTTAGATATAATATAAATTATTTTGTTTAACGATTTGTAATTCTTTTGTTTTAGTCATATCTATAACTATACAAAAAATTAATAAATAATATATATAAAAAAATACATATTATCATTATAATAACTAATAACATTTTTGGTCTTTTTTCAAAATTTTACTATAATATTGAAATCAATTTTATATTAGGTTGTGTGACAAAATCCGAGTACTTAAAATTAATAAAATAGAATAAACTCCAACGAGAATCCTAAATTGCCGTTGGACTACAACACATTTTACAAAATGGTTAGGTTTTAACTAAATTTGAATATCATTTGTAAACTAAACGTTACAAACTTTAAATTTAGATTACATTAATTGGGAACTCTGATAAATTTAAAAGTTCATTACTCGATAGTTTTTTGAAAGATTTTAACTAGTTTATAATATTAGGTATGAACTTTTCGCTATAAAGTTTAAAGTGAATAAAAAAAGCTCAAAATTTTTAACCGTATTCGGAAAGTTATATTCACATTGTTAAAATTTAACACAATGCTAAAAATATCAAAAAAAATAAATATATTATTTGAATATTAACATTAACTAATAATGCTTAGCGTAAACTTGACTTCACAAAATTAAAAGTCGGATAAGTTAAAAAGATGCCTTCAACAAGTTCTAATAAGTACCTAAGGATATTCAAACAAATCAAAACGTAAATTTTTGGATACATTTCATCCTAAATATAATATAATAAATCTTCGTTTTAAATAATTTTTTAACATATTTAATATAATATAATATAAATTATAGTGGTAATCAGTAAGTATATCTTCTTCTTCTTCTCCTTCGCCTTCTCTCCCAAATATTTGGGGTCGGCCACCCTGGTCCTACACTTCCACTTAACTCTATCTCCCGCATCTTCTTCACTTACTCCCACCTTCCTCATATTATTCGCCATTACATCCCCCCATCTCTTTTTCGGTCTTCCCTTCCCCCTTTTACCAACAACATGAATTTCCCTTATTAATCTTACTGCCTCAGTCTCTTCCCTCCTTAATACATGCCCGAGCCATCCTAATCTATTCTCTCAGATTTTGTCTACTATCGAAGCTACCCCTATACTACCTCTGATATACTCATTCCTTATTTTATCCTCTCTAGTAACTCCACTCATCCACCTTAACATTCTCATCTCAGCTACACTCATTCTCTGTTCTATCTTTCTACCTACTGCCCAACATTCCGTTTCATACATCATTGCAGGTCTCACCACTGCCTTATAAAATTTACCTTTTAACCTAATAGGGATTCTTTTATCACACAGAATACCTAACGCTTCTCTCCACTTTGTCCATCTACACTTAATCCTGTGTTTCATATCCTCTTCGATATTTTTTAAATATACCTATATAAAAAATAAAAAATAAAAATTTAACTGATAATAAAAAACAGGTCAACTCAATAATATGAATAATGCACTTCCAAAATGGCTTCCTAAATGGCTAATCGAAGAAGTTATAAAATAATGCCGAACATACATTTTCTATATTGTCAATTGGTTATATGATAATTAGATGATATATGAAAGTACTAAAATGCATACCTATACCGGATACCTCAGTATTAGCTTAATTAGATAGCCTTAGCTCTACAAAAGTTATTACCAAAAAAACGAGGAAACAACCCTTATTGATTATATTTCACATATGTGTATTTTAATATTTTTTTCAATTTCGATTTTTATTTTATTAATCCAATTAAAAACTTTTGATTTAGTGGTTAAGGGGGGATGTTAACCTGGTCGAACTTTCTCTGCTATAAATACAAGATTGTCTCTAATTCTGGTTTTCTCTCTCTAAGAACAGTCCATTTGTTTAAATATCAACGGTTTTATTACAAATTCTCAAAGTTTTTTTAAATTAAAAAAAAATACCCTCACCATTTACCAACATTAGCGGCGAATTCTCTATTTTCTAAACATGAAAATTTAAAAAATATAAAGCATTCAATTAATCAGATTAATCAAAACAGTTTTATTCATATTAGAATTAATATTAATCTTATTATTTTTAATTATGATTAATTTATAAAAGTAATTATTATCGTATACCTATGCTAATATCTCTATTGGCATATACGGCAACACAAATAATAAAACATCCCCTAATATTAAAATACGAAGGTAACGCAGAATAATAATGCTTGCCGTTATTAATCTCAAAACACTCGACAGTTATATTTTCCTAATAACCTTATTTGGGATCACACCTCTTACAATAGATCAGGTCATGCGAATGTCAAAACAACACTTAAAGACTATTCATTTGAGCAGCTCGTACTAGGGTAAGTTAGGGCCTAAGGACCATATTTCAAAATTTTTTCTAACTTAATTCTATATATTATGACTGGTAAGTATTAAAATTGAATATTGAGAATGACCTAAGGATCATTCGATACCCAAAACAAGTAAAAAAAAAAAAAATGTATGCAATCACAGTTAGATTTAATACAAAACACTTTGATAAAATTGTAGTTCAAGATATATAACAACGCACGAATAAAAGTTTATGGACACTTTATACGGTTATGTTGAAAATATGAAAACCGCAGACATTTTTTACTACGGTAGGTAGTAACAACATTTTTATGACAGTATGTACTATTTCTGGTAGTAACGTAATTTTTATGGCGGACACTTTGTACTATTTCAATTATAGTCAGGAGAATGAAAAGTAGCCATTGGCAAATGTGTAAGCAACTATTTTTTTTTCCTGATAATTAGGAGTTCTCAAATTAAGTCACGTTTAAGGTGCGAGTGACACGGTCGGTGTACAACGTCTGGCCTTCGTTTTTGTATTCGTTTTTATTATTTTCTTTTTGGTTTGTTCTGGTACAAATAGAAAACTTTGGCTATTGTACTTTTATTTTTGGAGGGATGTGGAATAAGTAAAACTATATAATGTTTCCCTGATGAAAATATACCACTAAGGGCTTCGCATAAGCGACAACTTTTGTACTAAAAAATAGAATATTAATATAAAGTTATACAATTGGAATATATTTATATAAATACACATAGTATGCACAAACACATATACATAATGTACACTATATATACATTATACATATACCCATACATACAAATCAGCCTTATATATTACAGTATATATGTACAATAATTTAGTCATTGTATTATAGAACATATAATAACATTTTTTTATATAAAATATTTATAAAAATGTCTAAAATGTAGTCAAAAAGTTTTGAAATTTTAACCCATCAATATAGTAAATATTTGGTATATCTAAAAGTTAAGTTTCTTCTGGCAGCATGAATTTCTAAATTATAACAATATTTGGCCATTTTTAGTAACGCTAAATTAATCACTGAAAAAAATGAAAGTTACTTCAGTATGTTTTCAGGTCTTGAATCATAAATTTACCTATTTTTATGTTAAGGATAACCAAAAATTTGAAAAATTGCAAAACACCTTAGCTCATAATGTAATAAAATTTTAAATAAATCTACAAAATTTATATTTTAACATCTATACTTTATTGTTATAATCCATATTATCTACTATAAATTAAAATTAAATAAATTACTTTTTAAGTACAATATTTATGTTTATTAAAAATTAAAAATTTGGAAATTTTCCACAGCACTCTGAGTATGCCTCTTGAAATAGTTAGGTATTTTAAACCGTACAAAGTGTCAGCAGTCTGCAAATAAAATAATAGACAATACAAATAAAATACCTTTTCTCAAAGGTTTCGTACAGATACATTCTCCAGAGTGATACCGTCAATCTACAACATTTATTTTAGTTCTTATAAACAGAGTAAATTATAAAAATAATGATATATTCAAATTTATAATTTGGCCGGAACGCGAATCGCAGTGTCAATTCAGACCATAATAGCATATACAATTGTTATATAATATTATACATGCACGTATATAAGCAAACACACATATTTTAATTTTGTACTCAGATAAGAATTAGAATATATTAATATTTGATTATTTATTTAATTTATTATTTAATATTTGTTTATGATATTACAGGGTAACGAGTTCAAATGGTTTAATTTCAGAAAATAAAATTTCTTTTCAATTTCCATCGTACACCGTCACAGAGTGCAAGATGTGTCGTATAATACTCAAGAGAGCCCTATTGAAAGTTGTGTTGGTTTTTTTATTGTAATTCCATATTAAATATTTTCACAATGTTTTTGTGAAAAGTTGCTACAATATGAAATCAACTATATTGTCTGAATGTTGTATTGATCTACTATGGATACATTGTAAGAATATTTGGAAAATATTATTAATATAGAAAACCAATATTACATACATATTATATATAACTAATTACAATCGAAAACCAATAATATATACTTCCCAATTTTCACTTAAAACTTAAGATTTTGCTCAACTGTGAATTTTTTTTTTATTTAGATTATAATAAGGTTTTCTACAATATTTTATAATTGTACTTTTGACACTAATAGAAAGACCTGACTTAAATCTATAATGTCTGTAAGCCTAACATCTAATGTGAATCCATGTGAAGTCGACAATTTTGCATTAAAAAATTAGGAACTCAATTACCTATAATTTTTTATTACTTATGTCTTAGAATAAACTCAGATGATACAGTTTTTATTTATCTATATGTTTAAGCATTAATAATTATTGAATGATTTTTATTTTACAGAAACTTTACGAAAGTATCCACCATTGTTAACAGTGCTCAGAGAAGCTACGCAAAATTATCAAGTGCCGAACGATACTTTAATAATCGAAAACTGCACGAAAATTCTCATACCCAATTATGCTATACATTACAACTAAAGATATTACCCTGATCCCCAGACGTTTGATCCTGAAAGATTCACCCCGGAGGATAAGGCTAAAAGGCCGAACGGTATTTACATGCCGTTTGAAGACGGTCCTCGTATATGCATTGGTATTAAACCTTATTTTATAATAATATATTGTAGAATAATATTAATTTTACTATGTCTGAGGTGCGAATTCAAAACTTCCATAACGGGTTTAGGTAGAAAACAAATCATTTAAAATGACCTAATATATTTTGAGGTTCCTTTAAAAACATTAAAGGGATCTAAAAAAAATGAACCCTTAATTTACAAATTTATAATGAGTACAGTTTCTTCGGAATAACACTGGAATGGAGCACAATACTTATAAGTTATGTATGTATATTTATATAAATCATAAGAAATAACATACACAGCCTAGTTTATTGTGTATAATATATAATCCAGTCTTTTCAAATACCACGACTTTAATAAAATGTTGACAATTTTGAAATCTCATTTGTCAAGAATAATTATTTTGCGGAGGCCAATAAATCGTGATAATAGATCATACAATATTCAACATTTCAAACTATAATTATTTAGTACTTACATAAATAATGATTTTTTATTGAAAAAAAAATTTTAATAAAAATTTATTATAATACACCCTATACAAACATTGGCTCAAATATCGGGAGGGGGCTGTATAACTCCGCCCGCCTGCCCCCTGTGGATGCCCATATTAAGTTCATCTCATATTTTTATAAATAACCACCGTTAGCTCGTAAGTCAGATATCTGGTGGTGCACATTAAAAAAATACTACGAATTTATTATAATATACCTATTAATAATAGTATATAATTAACTTAGATATTAGAACACACGGTAAGAATTGTTTAATAGATAATTAATAACCTGATAACATCTAAAGAAAGCAAGGAGATGTATAACTATATAGTTTATATTGATACCTCCTATGGAAAAAAATGAAATTGGCCATGGGTGGTAAATGCACCTAATGACATACGTTCGATCACAGAATAATTAGGAAAATGGTTCAAACCAGTTTTTTGTATCTATGCTATAGAATTTAAACAGTATATATTTCGGAGGAGTGGGAGTAAAACATAATTAAGTGTGCGAATATGGCCCAAAACACATAAATTATTCTAGTATGTGCAGCAACTGATAATTGTAGTGTAAAGCGTGATGATGTATTGGAATCAAAAAATCTCAGATGGTTGTAAAAGCCAAAATAAGAAGAAGAATTTATTGACATTTTAGGTGGTGCACGTTCGATTATACTCCATAATAAGAGCCACTACTGATTACAACTTTATAAGCTATTTTGTTTATTTGTATACTAAATAAAAATCTGAAAAAATTCCTCCATTATTGTAACTAATTTCAGTTACAGTTACACAACTGGTTAAGTTTGATCTTAGAACCCATATTTTCTGTCTCCTGATAAAATAAGAAAATCAAGTATATACTTACCACAACTTCGTCATTTTTATTATTAGACTATATCGATGTATTACCAAGTTTATATGGGATAGAATAATTTTTTTCAAAATTTCAACAATAATTGAATATAATATAAAATAATATTTTGAAAATATTTTTTCAAAATATGGACAAATCTACTATTTATCTTATACTATAAAATCATAATATATGATTATAATTTATTTGTAATTTTTTTTTTAACAAACATTTAATAATAGTTAATTCCATAATTTCTCACAGTAAAAACATTTAAAAATTAACTAATGTACTATTTTTACACAATTTAATATAGGTAAACGGTTTGCTGGAATGGATATGAAATTAGCGTTGACCGAATTGTTGACTAAAATACAAAGTGGAACCTTGCGAGAAAACAGATATTCCAATGAAATATAGTAAGAGATCAGTGGTTGTGACAGCAGAAAACAGTATTTAGTTAAATTTTAAACCAATAAAGTCTTCCACATAAATAGTTTTAATATTAAATTAACAAAAAGTATTTAGTGTAATAAGTAGGTATTATATTTTCGTGATATTAATCATTTAAAATAAATGATAACATACTGTTTTCAAATAGATTAAAGATGGAGACATCGTTTCCAAAATATGTATTTGTTATATAAAACTAGCTATTTTGTAGAAATTGTTTTTTTATATTTTATTTATTTTTAAACTTTAGAAATTATAAAACTATAATTATAAATATCTTTCATACTATATCACCTACATATACATATTTTATGGGTGTATATTTAATATTTGAATGCTGTAGACTATATACATAAAAAAAAGGTTTATATATCTCCTATATTTGTAGCTAATTGATATTAATAGATATTATTAAATATAGTAGCTTGAGTGCAACACCTACCTTATTCGACTCTTGTTATGTGAGACTATTTGTAAGTTTAATATCTTTTGAGTGCAGAACCTTGAGTTTGAAACTAAATTTGAATGTGACACCTTGTAGGTTTGACTTTTATTAAGTATAACATATCATTAGTAGACATTTTAATGCAATTCGTATACTTCGGTTTATGTATTTTATCCGAAATAATATTGGTATCTAATTTATTATCTGATATTACCGGGACGTTGACCTATTAAAATTGACATTTATAACAATTTTTAATAATATTGACCATCCAATGATTGCAAATTACAATACTGATTATTCAATCTGTAGATAAAAATTTTATCTGTGACTGTATTTTATTGTTGTTTAAATGTATAAGATTATTATATATTCGGTAAATATTAAAACTATACAATTAAATACAGCCGTATAATAATAAATATAACATTGTCCGTTTTAAATAACTAGTTTACGTTTGGTGTTTCTATATTTGTTTTAAGGTAGTTACGCCGGAACATGTGTGTCATGACAATTGACGAAGTAACATGGTATGCCAGTAACATAATGAATTTGAGAACGTTACGAGTTGTTATGAAATGAAATATAATTTATCAATAAATTATGTTAAGAAATTATGACGTCACTCGGTCTTATCTGCAGTTTTTTCAATATAGTAATTTTAATATAAATAAGTTTAATGTTTACTGAGTTGAACATGCTTACTCAAAATAAATAGTAGATAACAATAATAATTATGATAAGTGCACCGAGTGACGTAGTGACCATGTGCAGAACTCTGTTGCCGGCATAACATGTTATTTCATCATGGTGGATATGTTAGGCCACAGTTTGGACTGTAAAGGCGGTCGGACCAAAAAATGAAAACATATCCATTCGTATTCATATTTTATTTATTTTTTTATATAATTAAAATTTTATATAATAAATATAATATAATTAAATTATTATTTAAAAATAATAAAATTTTATTTTATTATTTTCGTCACACATATTCGTCCATCCTGCCGACTTAAGGACTGGGCAGACATATCACTGCCTGTGTGGGTTCCGGCCGTCCGACCAAATAAAAATTTAATTTTACACCAGGTGGTTATATAGGTATTGTTATATAATACGGTTTCATTTGTGATTTTTAGTGATTTCGTTTTTATTTTGTAAAATATATCTCGCAAGAAAGAATTTCAATGTCTTGCAGACGTTATCAACATTTACCGAAGTGAATATTGTTTGTGGAAAATAAAATCTAAACAAGAATATCACGATAAATAGAAAAGAGATTCTGCATACAAACTATTAACGAAAAAGTAAACGAAATAGATTCTTTCGGGACAAAATCAACTACAGTAAAAAAATAAATAAATAAATAACTTAAGATGTAGCTACCGGAAGGAATTGAAAATAGTAAAATAATCGTTGAGGTCAGGATCAGAAGCAATGAAATATATGACCGAAATTGTGGTGCTTCAATATGTTAAGCTTTTTAGATGACCAAGAAATTCCTCGGAATTCACATTCGAATTTTTTAAGTGATGATGAGAATAATATGAATGAGGTAAGTGAAATCATATTGTACTAAAAATACTATTTTCAAGTGAACGAAAAGTATCCACTGATAATAAATATGTTAACATTACTCATAACATCAATAACCACTATTCATTCACTAGACTATATGTCCAATTTAATATTAAAATTAAACGAAAAAATAGAATTAAATATTATTGAATATGCAATTGCTTAATAAATAAATATAACGAAAAAATAAAAATAAAAAATTGAAGATTACCTAAAACATAATTATAAAACCGCTTATAAATTATTATACAAACTATACAAATAATTTTTGGCTTAAATTATTTTAAATACTATTTATGTATATACTATTACATTTTTTAAATTTAATGTTTAAAATACAGATTTTAATGAACAAAATTTGTAATCAAACAAAATTTTTAATCAACAAAAGTTACCAGGCAACTCTCCTTCGTTTGTATACTGTATAGTAACTTATAAAATTCTGTTTAATATTTTTAGCAGCATTGCTTGTATTTCATTGCGTTTTATGATATAGTCTGTCCATGTATGAATCCCTTGAATTAAGTTTAAAATTTGTTATCAATTCTTCTATTTTATTTTGATCGAAAACATGTGTAGGTGCATATGTAGATGTTAATGTTTTCATTGAAAATTATGCAATACACAACAAGCCAATACATTACAATCTATATTTCATGGTTATAAATTAATTTTTGTGTGAAAAATCCTATATCGTGCCTTCATAATCTCAAAAACGTTCTCTACAATATGACGCGGTCATAGTAAATGGTAATTTAATACTTTTTTTTATTAGATGTCAAATCGCCTTGTCTGAAAACTTTCATTGTATTCACTCCCAAAGGAAACGCATCATCCGTAAAAATCACGCACGGCCGCTTCCTGAAAGTACTTATGATTTTCTACTCGCCCGAGATTTTTAGGTAACCATCTTGTAGTTTCTCATAAAATAACGTTTTTTGTAGAAGACCACCATCCGATATTCAGCCATTTGTTCCAAAATTACGCATTATAAACCGATAATAATCGGTATCAACTATCGCTAATAAAACCATGCTATGGTGACATTTATAGTTGGAGTACTCGAATTTACTTCCACTTGGGAGAATAATGCTAATATGTTTCCCGTCCATAGTCCCTAAACCATGCGGAAGTTTTATATTTTTCCATTCTTCTGTTATTCGTGGAAACTGAAAATAGAAAAATTGACGTTTTTATTTAAAAATATCCATTTATGTTTAATTTTAATTATATAATAATTTATATTTTATATATATTTTAAATTTATTGTAGGGAGAAATACAAACAAATAACATAGATATTTATGAGACTGTAACACAAAAAATATAAATGAATCACTTTTATCTCCAAGTCATTTAGAATCAATACCACCTCAAACACCTGGAATTCGTCAACGACCATTTGAAAATAATAAAAAGTTAGCATCTAATCAAGTCACATTAACAAACGAAGTCTTGCCCACAGTAAAATATAATTTCAAGCAGACTCAAATAAAAGATGACTGATTTAATATATTTAAAAAAAAACTTTGCTATGAAGTTATGAGATTTATCCAAACCTCAGTGAGTTATGGTAGAAAAGCTTATCAATGACGTCTTATTTGAAGGAGAAAAGAGGAGCTATCTACTTTTCACTAGTTGATGTCATATCCATATGGATTCTATAGAGACAATTGTTCCACATGAAACCTTTTGCGTTAACCACAAACAATGGGCTTATGATTTAGGTTCTCTCTTTACAAGTAATTATCACTAAAAATTCACTACAATTCATTGTTACACGCCATTTTTGTCGAAATTGAAGTATTGGACGAATTCATAAGACCGTGTGTGGAGATTATGAGAGTCCAGTCGACTAATATCCAGCGGCCTGCACAGACAGAGAGTATGCCTTAACCTCAGTAACATTTGTATATAAAAATCGTCAGCGAAATAAATAGACATAAGTAATAATAAAACTACTAATATTACTATTATCACTACCACGACTACTACCATAATATATATATAGATATTATATATATTTTATATATTGCTGATTACGAAATTTAATATTATTTAAAGAAAAATGTGATTAAATGGATAATTTCTAGTGATAAGGTTGAGAATGACGAAAATATATTATAATATTTCTAATTTCATGTACCTATTATCTTAGTATAAATCTGTTATTTAAAAAAAAACGCATATTGAATTTACACATTTTTTTAATTAAATTTTCAGTGAAACTTAAAGAATTGGACAATGTGGCTAATGCGTTTATAATGTTCGCCGCTGGTTTTTAGATGATATGATCGGCGTTGAGTTTTTGCCTTGGTATATAAATTGGCGTTAAAGACACTTATAAAGGATCGAGTACAGGCAGAAATGAATTAGACGAAAGGCAAATCAATGACTAAAATAACAGTCATTTTTTAATGGATTTACATTACTTGGAATTGGTTATAGGCTGGTAAGTATATTTTGTTTCATTTTTGTCTTTCATCAATAAAATAGAATTAACTTTAGGTAAAAAAAAATTAATTAAATTTAATAATTATCATGAAATGTTAATTTAATATGAATCTAAAAAGAAACAGAGGTATTCAATGTTCGTCACATGGATTCCGAACTTATTTATTTTCTCTAAAAAATTTAAACTTAATAATAAGTTAATACAATTTATTGTTCTTATTAATTGATTAATAATCTTTTATTATTATAATAAACTTATACTGGGAATAAAATTGAGGTAATTATACGTCTTAATTGACGTATATTTCTTAACGTGTAAAAGAATCAATATCAATTTGAAAATAATTATAATAGGTACGGCACACATTATATGGATTTTGTAGAGGCCCATTGTTGATGTATATGGTGAAAACAACGAATATCGAGATATCATAATATTATATTGGTCCATGATCGAAATATTACGTTCATTTGGACAGATGGGCATTGACGTAGGACGTAGGTATAATATAATATCTCTATAATAATATTATTGAATCGATAACTTTCCCAGTGACAACCGACACGTAGCTCGTATACCCTAAATTTTCATAAAATACGCATTTCAAAATCTACGACCAATTACCGAAATTAATCGGACACACAGAGGCCATCGGAATTTTGCTGTTGTTACAATTAACGTCTATGCGGAATTAACGGGCTGCATGTATGCGCTAGTCCAAATTATAATATTTTATCAATTATTCATAATGTTATTTAATATGCACATGATTAACAAGAGTTTATTATATATATATAATAGGCTATATATCGTTCCACTCATTTGACCCCGTCTTTCCGCCACTATTACGAAATTAAAACAAAAATTCAAATACATTAAAAACGGTGCTGTAGTAATGCAGTATACAAATACAACGAAACACCTACACGAATGTCTCGTCCCTTCAAAAAAAAAAAAAAAAAAAAAGGTAAATTATTATTTAGATCAATTCGATTATTATTATAACAATAAAATATACCAGTATATTTTGAAACGTTTTACCTAACGCATAGATAGTTGGACAGATTGGCGAACCTAAGGGAAAAGTGAAAATATATTTCACTTATATTGAGTCTCATGATAAAACATGCATTTTATGTATGTATGTTCCAATATTAAATATTGATACAAATTGTATTCTACAAATTGTGTACACATTTAAATATTATATCTTACGAAAAATACCTTAGATAATTTTATACAATTGTTATTATTTTAAAGAAATGTGTAATGCATCATCTCACCAAATTGGTAATCTGGAGTAAGACGACAGATTTTACAATAGATTTAACTCATTATCCATTAAAATAAATCATGCTAAATCTACTTGTCAGTCTTTTAAGTATCTAATTATTCTAATTTATTCTAATTGTTTTCTTAAGAATTTTCTAAAAAACTGATAATACACGAAATGTATGTTCAGAATTTTCATCACGACTATGCAATTTTTAATATTAATGTAAATTGACCTATGACCAAATCTATAGATTAGATCATTATTGCCGTATTTATGCTGTAGCGTCGTTTTATCGTATTTTTTTCAAATTTTAATTTTACAAAGATAACTATTTTTAAATATTCCATTAATTAAAATAAATATATTTGGATAAAAGACAACAATATGGCATAAGTAATGTAAAATAAAATAAAATCTTGTCCATACAATTAATATTAATTAACAAAATATGAATTAAAAGAAAACATGTTAATATTCATATAGTTCTATTAATAACAGTACATTTAATCTTTTAATACTATCATTAGAGTAGGTACATCTTATAATGTTCTTGTACGTGGACATTTATTTTGAAATATGAGTATGATGTAATATATATTTTTAATTTTATTTAATAGTAGACACCTATTTGTTTAATGAACAGGTACATTGTAATCATACAATATTTAACTTAATATAACTTGAGAAAAAAAATCCTAAAAAACGTTTTTCTACCCCTCTAAATGTATGTAACCCTTTAAAGTAAAAATTCAATTTCTAAATTGTCAAACAAAAAATTTTCTAAATCGAGATTTTGAAGAATTAAAAAGAGCGATAGAATTCTATCATAATGTTATAGGGCAACCCATATCCCATTGTCCCGACAACCTTCCAACAAAAAAGGACCTTATTTTAATATTTCTTATTTTTAAACCAATTTCTCAATTTTTAGATGAACGACCTTTTTTATTTTCCTCAAAAAAGGTATTTTTCCAGTTCAATATTTTAATTTTCTAAATATGGCCATCCTATTATCATCGTCACAAGCTAACAAGTATAAAATCTATTTGGTCATATTACGCCGGCATATAGGTAAGATTTAGACGTGTTTTAAATAATAATATTTTAATACGTTAAAAATTTTACTAAATCTTCGGTATTATTTGTAAAATATAATTTTTAGAGTATGCAAATATATCTAGATAGTGTAGGGTACCTTTTTTTACCATAATTTTTACCATAAGAATGAAATATATAAGTGAAACATATGTTTTCTATTATTAAGTTCGCCAGTGCATTGCGTAATAGGTATAGGTACGTTCCAAAATTAATCGGAACGATATTGCGTTGCCGAAAATGGATGTATATTGTCATTATTATTATTATTAAAATGACCTAAATAATAATTTATATTTTTCTGGGAAGGGGGCGTTGGTGTAGATAATTCGTTGTATTTGCACCGGTAACCACGTTTTCGGTGGATGTGAAATGTTGTATTAATTTCGTACTATAACCTGGTGGTGGAATGGCAGGGTTAAACGAATGTAACAGTATATATATATATAGCGTATTGTATATACATATACACACACACACACACATATATATATATATGTATATGTATATGTATATGCATGTATATATATATATACTTTTGTTAATCACGTACATACGAAACAACATGTAAATAATTGATACCATGTACATATTTGGACTAGGGCATATTTATAATATGCAGTCGGTTAATGCCACATAGACGTTAATTGTAACGGCAGCCGTATGTGTGTCAGATTAATTTCGATAATTGGCCGTAGATTTCGAAATGTGTGTATGTTTTATAAAAATTTATGGTATATACGAGCGACGTGTCGGACCTAACTGGGAACATTATCGATTGAATAATCGTATTATATAGAGATAATATAGTAATAATAATAATAATAATAATAATAATATCATATACGTATATTATCTACGTCGTCAATACCCGTCGGCCCGACCGGACGGAATTTTCACGGATCAATACAATATCACGATATCCGGATATCTGCGTATTTTTTTTTTTTTTCATCATATTTATTCATCGTTGTTCGAGATTCGGCCACTGCGAAACCCAATACAATGTGTGGCGTTTTATAATTTTCGAGTTGATATTGCAATACAAATGCAAAACACACTTTATAACACAAATCACGTTCGGATCACGCGTTATCGATAAATAACGACTAATTTTCACTGTTCTTGTACACTCTGCGAACCGCTTCCCTACCATTTTTCACATTCTAGGGAAAAACTAACCATCATCTTTATAATCCATAAAATGTAAAATATTGTCTAAACGTTTTTAAACAAAACATTGATGTTGGAATTCAAAAGAATCGTAAACAAATATTTCACCATTTCAATAATGTTTATTTATAAAAAAAAAAAAACGGTTGACATTTAAGTATTCTGACACAATTTTCTCCTAAAACGTAGAAATAGAATGAAGCGATTTTCAAGGTGAAAAAAAACGTCAACTAATTATACACGACCTTTCGTCTCAAAGACATTATAAACCTGAAATCCAAAATTTTCTAAATCAGTGTATAAAAGTGTTAATTTTTAATACAAAAATGTAGAGGGAATTATATTTATTAAGATTATAATGAGTATTCCGCATTATTTTTTATAGATTTATAGCTCCAACTTCTTACGAATTTGAAAATAATAGGTAACCTATTTAATTATACTATTAATATTTACAATTTACATACATAATTTACGCTGTGATAAACTCTGGACTTCGAACTCATTGTACCTACTTCAAATCGCGACCCACGACTAATTATATAAGTAGTTGTAATATTATATTTATATTATTACACATTTTAAATATTTAAGATGATAATTATTATTTTAAATGTAACTGGAAATAACGTGTTTGATTTAGTTGGTGTTCAATTTTAAAACATTCACAATAAAACTTCTAATACACTAATATTGTTACTTAAAAACGAAGAATAATTTGAATTTAAAAACAGGAAGTGAACCAAAATTAACCGGTTCCAGAACAAGAATCATTAAATATAAAAAGAACCAAAACCGATACCAGAACTAATCTTTATTTTGAATAGAAATTCTAATTATAAAATACGGTAATATTGGTTTCATATATTTATGGAAGTATAAATAGGAAAATTTTATTTGAAAATTTTTTTAGAAATAATGGATAAATTTATTTTGTATATTTGTCATAGGAAATACCATAATAGTTCCAAAAATGTTATTTTAATATACGAAAATATTGTAGAAATATAAATAAGATGATAATTAAATATATAAAATATATAAATTTGTTTTTACTTGGATGAAGAGGACATCATATCCTTGGTTTTAAATACATTCTATATAGGCAATACTAAGAAAATATAAAGAAAAATGGATATTTAAGTATTTATTTTTAGTGTCTTATGTATTTGTAATCAAAATTTCAAAATATTACTATCACAATTTTATTTTTATCAACTTGAGAATATCGTAGAAAGATGAAATAAAAATTAATTTAGAGAACAAAATTACCTAGGGTCCTACGTACCCAATTTTCGATGTGTTCATTTTCACATGTTATATATCAGTTATCGATAGGTAAATACATTTATTTAATTTTTTTAAACAATATATCGAAAAAAAAGGCCCAATAGTCACTAAGTAATGTTGTAAGATATAATTTTTTAATTGTTTCATATTTATATGTTTATATGTTAATAAAAATGAAATATACTAATGCAAATTTCTTTTCAAATGTGTAGCAGCTGCGATGTCTAATCACAGTATAAGGATAAAAATACATTTCTGATTACTGAATTCAATTACAATTATAAGTTACATTACTATGCAAGTAATTAAATTACTTTTAAGCTACTTAATATTATTTGTTATCAAGTTACGTTACTGAATTACTTCAAAAGTAACGAATTTACAAATTAAGTTTTTTTTTTTCATTAAAAACTGGTAATAGTTTACACATTTGAGAGGCATCCGTGAACTAAAATAAAGTTAAACAAGATATAAGTTGTAAAATCTAAAAACAATTACATGTTATTCAGATTTTATAATAAATTATACGATATATATTATTATTTTTCTCTATAATATTTAATAATATTGTGAAAAATTTTTAACGAGAAAAATATTGTGTTACTTCATGCAAATTACTATTAAGTATAGTTAGTATTAATTAGATATATATTATATTAGGTATATAAGATGTCGTAATTTCTAATTTATAGGTAGGTACCATATTATTATATACAGCAATATAAATACCGATATGACAAAAATATTTAAAAACGTATTATTAAACATATAATTTTAAAAAATACTTAAGGGGAAATAATTATTACTCAAAGTCAATCTGGAAAACAAAACTATACAATATTTGTGCTACAAACAATTTGAAAATGAAAACAATTTGAAGAAAATGCGTGAAAAATGATAAATATTATAGGATACAAGATAAACGTAAATGTAATTATTTATATTTTATTTTAAATTGAATATTATTTTCATTATAATCTATACATTTTAGGGAATTGTGTAGTCCTTCTAGCGTGTATTATTTACTTTCAGATTATAAATGCAATACGAGAAAAGAATGAATAGATATGTAGAATATGACGTAAGGATGGCCAATATCTACTCAGGTTTCAGAAACTTAAAAATACTGTATTAAAATTAAATTAAATAACTAATAAATTATACGTAATATGTATTTACTAATAATTATTTTTATTTTATTTTACGAAACAAGTATACCATTATATTATATTCAAAGAAATGTTTTATAAAATTTTATAGGTTTTCATTATATACATATTATATATGAAATCTACGAGTCTCAACCGTAAGTGTCATTTTTTTGACATCATGCATATATTTCAAACACCTTACCGAACACGCTATCGTAGTGATATCACAGAATAAGACAAATGTATTATCTTATTTTGTGTTCAATGGCCATGACAAAATACTATTCATGGACTTTTGCGAATGTTAATCAATAAAATGTATCCTAAACTTTATTTTATCATTAATATTGGAAAATTTTTAAGTTTTTAATAGTAAGTAAAACTATAACTATCAACGTTATCTGATACTTAAACAATGACATTTTTAAGTATTAATTACTCTGATTTTTATATAAAATGTATTGTCATTAATAATTATCATTTTTTTTTAACCGGTTCCAAAACCTAATTGAAAATTTAAAAATCAAAATTGAGATCGAAAACGAAATATTTGATTTCCGAGGAAGTGGACCGGAATCAAAGCCGATATTTTGTTAAAGTCAAAGTACTCGCTTCAATTTCTATGAATATGCTCATGTAGTATGTTATTACAATTTATATTATATGTGAGTATCAAGTATCAGTTATTATTACTCTAATTAAATAACAAAAAATGATTTGTGAAACACATATAATGTTTTCGATCAGTTTAATTTTTTATTTTTTTGTTGATTTATTTTAGACATAGGTAATCTATTGTAAAAATATCAAACCATTAATTTAAAATATTATGCTTGAGAAAACTTAAAAAATAATTCGTTTAATATAGCATATTATGCTGGACAAAGTTAAGTTAATTAAAGAATTACTTTTCTCAGTGTTTATATTATTTAACGTAATAATGTCTAATATTAAAATGAAATTTGGAAAAAATACTTAATAATAAATTTAAATATTAAATTTATATCCTAATGTAATTATTATGTAATTGATTGGAACATTTAAAATTTAATCATTTAAAAATTATATAGATCTACTTAAATTTTTTTTTAATTTTTAATTTTAACTTAGGAAATAACAAAAATATTTTAGTTACCTAACATATAACTTAACATAACTTTCTTTTATGTACATTTACTTAATGAGTAAAAATATACTGAGTTCATAATATTAACTAATTTACTCAATTTTAATACACGATCTATATTATGTATATATATCTATTAATAATAGTTGTAAGTTATCAGAGAATTAAGCAATTCATGTCAAATAAAATTAAAATAATTTATTAAAAACATATTTGTATTAAAATTAAGTAATCTAAGATCTAAGATATGAAAAAATAGGAAGGGTCTAGGCGGAATGCAGATGATATTGCTATGCTAGCGGATAGGGAAGAAAACCTAGAAAGAATGCTTTAAAAATGTAATAAAACTCTTAAACAGAAATATAATATGAATATTAATAAAAATAAGACAAAGATACTAGTTAGTAACAGACAGCAAGTAGACACCAACATAGTCATGGACAGTATAAAATTGGAAAACATAAATAGTTTTACATACAGTATCACAAGGGACGAGAAAAGGACCACAGACATTAAGTGTAGAATAGCACAAGCAAAACAGGTGTTTTTCAAAAATAAGAAACTTCTAACTACAAATGCAATAAATATAAACACTAGGAAAACATTAATAAAAGTACTTGTATGGTAAGTGGTATTGTATGGAGCTGAATTGTGGACAACAATGGACAATAATAAACGTGGTGATTGTGAAGGGTGTTAAAAACTTATTGGATAGAATGAGTGACAAACAAAGAAGTGAATCAAAAGATAAAAAATAAAATGATCGATATGAGAGACAATCGTGTAGAGAAGAAAGAAGTGGATAGGACATTTAATTGAGGTAAACCCGAAGGGAAGCCAGGAAGAGAAAGACCTAGGCAGTCGTTTATAAAACAAATTATGTTGGATATAAGATTAGAATCGTATAGAGAATTGAAGGAAGTCGCTTTGGATAGAGAACGATGGAGAAATAAAAATTGAAAAAAATTGTTATGCCGTGTACTTGTATAATTTTAATAGTAATATTATAATATGAATATACACGTATGTATACTATGACGATAATGTGTTATATAAAAAAAAAAAAAAAAAAACATTTCTTTAAAACTAAATGTAATGACTACTATTTTTGATATCAATAAAAAAATATGGTGGACAATGCATTCCATATTGCCATACACGCTGCACCGACCTAAGAAAATGTGTTCGTGCACAATAAATCACGATACACCAAACAATATAAGTATTCATCGTCAAATTTTAGACATATCTTAGCCCATTCGAATAAAATACAAGACAGAGAGGTGCTTAAGACGAGGATCACATTACATCCGATTACATTTTAGCCGATGCAATAAGTACGTCTACCTCCATCGAGTGGTCCGCCACCACAGTCGGGACACATGCATTGTTTTGTCTAGGTCATTAATAAACCCTACCACGCGAACGCAGAAATGTCTCGCGAATTCACCCTTGATCCGTCGTAGCGCATCATCGCGATCGTCATTGTGTGGCCACACAATCAAACAGACAACAACGTGGTCGGCGTTCTGGGAGCAGCGGTATCTATCCAACTAATTCCCAATCTCTCGGCGTTCTTGTCAAATATTTATTCGCGTCGTTACATTTATTTGATTGAATTAACGACGGGTGTGATATACCTAGTAGAGTACCTATAAATCGAAAATTTTTATTTCACATTCGTTTTCCCGACCGAGTTCACCTCCAGCTACAACATCCATCGTTAAAAGAAAGAAATCCGGCAGGTATAACTAAATTTCATTAATATTGATAAATCCAGACACGTCGGAATACAACTTGCATTAATAAATTATCTAAGTATTAAATAAAATAAATCGCATATAATTATAAATTAGAAAATTTTGGCTGGGTTATCACACACGTAATATTTCGTGAACGCTGTTCTCTTAAGTTCAGTAATATCTGACACATAAATATTTCACGTAATTGTCCTTTCTATTATTACCGTTCAGGTTACCCTCAGTATTTTCGTTGCGGTATGGTGACTCCTCCAGAAGAGGTGAATTATATAACTTATTCATTAATGTTTGAAAATAAATTATAATTTAATAAATTAATACGGAATATATATATATATATATATAGTGTGGTGGCGTATATACGAATGAAATTTGACTCTAAATATTAATATCATCTGCAGATACTTCATAAATATTAATGCTGTTAATTAATTAATTATATTCTTGTCAATTTGTTCACAAATTATATTCCAGGAACCCTTTTGACCACCATAGAAGGAAGGTCGTGACTCAACAAGAGAAATAAAGCTGCTTAAATAACGTTATAAAATAGTCAGATTAAATTACGCGGTTATATCCGCATACAACACTGATTTTTATCACATACCTACCATCTGATTTCAATTCACATTCATCTGTACCTACAGCTTATTCATTAATTTTTGTATCACGACAAAATTGTATATAAAAATCCGATTAAAGCATGTTATTATGATTCACTTATGGTGAACATTGAATTTGAATTTGAATTCGGAAGCAATGATAAATCATTTCTTTCAATCATTTATTTGAATAGTAAAAAATACGACGTAAATAAACATAATACTATATTAAATATTTAATATACATATAAAGTTTCTGCCATTTAAATTTTCCATTTTATAAAAACGTTTGATCTTTTTTTGTGTGATAACACCTATATAGTCATTAACTATGACAAGTTAATTTTTTATTTTATAATTAATAACAACTTACTTTTGATATTTCCCATAAAAAAAAGGTAATATTTCTTTATTCTTATGAAAACTACTTGTAGAATATGAAATGATCTCTATAAACTACCAATTGAATGCATTTTTTTTTATCAAAAACCATTATACCATAAAACACTTACTTTATTCAATATACCCAAAACGGTGTATGCATATATATATATATAAAAAAAAAATAAAACACATGATTAGAAAATCAATTCGTTTCTCATTACACTCAAATGCCATTACTAAAAATAAAACATTGTTTTATTTCAATAAATTATATAACACATACATTTTTGTTTTCAATAACCATGTAACTTTTGGTGTCCATAATGAGTACTTTTAGTAGATATAATCAAATATGTTATAAAAACAATAATTGAAGAGTATAAAAAAGAATTACATGAAGGAGGATTATATTGGTTTAAAGGTCAACCAAATACCGTTTTTTGGCATGAGGATTATCGATTTCTTACTATATATCATTGGAATATCGGTCTTCTCACATGGCTCTACTTCATATTTAGTCAGAAGTTCAGTTAACGCCAATTTCATTTCCATCTCAGCAAACCGTTTACCTTTAAAATGATGTACAAATAATATAATACATTTTTTTAAAACATATTTTTTACTGTGTAAAATTTTGAAATTTATATTTATACCTATGCATATACGAGGACCATCCCCGAAAGGCATATAAGTACCGTTTGGTCTTTTGGCCTTTTCCTTCAGGCTGAATCTTTCGGGATCGAACGTCTGAGGATCCGGATAATATCTATGATCATAATGGAGAGCATACACTGGAATAAGGACTTTTATATCTTTTTCAATAACCAAAATATCATTCGGCACAGGGTAATCTTCCTTAGATTTCCTTATTAGCGTTATCAACGGTGGATACTTCCGTAGTGTTTCTTTAAATACAAAATTACATATATATTGTTAAAAGCTAATAATAAAAATTGTATAGATACATTTATTATAGTGATGTACATTGTTTTGTTTCTTGAAAAATTTCCAAAGAGATTTTTAAGTTTACTACATAGTTTGCCCGGGGTACTAAAATTATATCGGTATCATATAAAGTCATTTTAAGTATTAATGTTAATTTTAAGATATTTCAAATGTAAATATTTTGAACAATTGATAAAAATTAATATTTATAGTATACAAATATTTCGTTCAATTTTATACCCAAAATAATCAAATAATCAATTAATCAATAAGTAAGAAAAATAATTCTTATAAACTGATTGTTAAGTTATGATTTTTACGAGAAAATAAATAAGATCATATTGCATGTGATCAACTATGAAATCTCCTGTTCCTTTTTAGAGTCAAATTAAATTAACATTTCGTGATAATTATTAAATTATTTATTTATTTATTTATTTATTTTTTTTTATTTAAAAATAATTATATTTTATTGATGAAAGACAAAAATGAAAAAAAAATAATACTTACCAGCCAATACCATTTCCAAGTAATGTAAATCCATTAGAAAATCACTGTTAATTTCATTGTCGTGTTTGGCCTTCATCGAATTAATTTCTGCTCGTACACGGTCCTGTATGGGTTTTTTCAACGCGAGTTCATACAAGCAAAAACTTATTGCTGTCGATACGGTTTCAAAACCAGCGGCAAACATTATAAACGCATTTGCCACAATATCCATTTCTTCAAATCTCACTAAAAATGACATTTTTAAAAAAAGCCGGTCAGCGGGGGTTGGAACTATTCGCTCATCGGGTAGGATACTGGCGATAGATAATATAATAAATTTGAAAGCAATGATAAATCATTTCTTTTCATAAAACAATTCTCAGCGAAGCTATAGTATATTTAATATGACTGAATGTAATATATTCAGTACCTACTACGTATTACTACCTACTACCTACTACTATTTACTACGTCAATGTACATAATTGCATAGTAAATATTTGATGTAAATTTCAAAAATTTGTCAATTAAATTTTTCACATCATAATTATTTTTGGTATTTTTTGTGTATATATAAATAATATGTATCAACTATATATAGTCGGTGACTTTTATATTTGTTATTTTCTAATTTATAAAAACTTTTGTGTATTTTGCTTTACAGTTAAGTTATTAGTTTTTCGTTACGCTGTTCAATAATACATGAAAAATTAAAAACTATTTCTATAGAATACCAACTGGAACAATTTTTCTATTAAAAACTAGAATCTTTTGTCTTATCAAAAAACTCCTTCTGTACGCAAAAGTGTATTCATATATATAACAATATTATAAAACCATAACATCCTTTACCACATTCAGAATATAAAACATGTAAATTGTATTTAAATTTTTTTATATAATAGATTCTTATCAATAGAGTACATAAAATATGATAATTATCCGAAAAAATTATATGATAACTGCGAAATTCAATATTTGTTTTAAGAAACTTAGATAAATTCTTGTTATTTGTTATTTCATAGATAAAATGTTTTGTCGTATCGTTGATTTAAATAACTTTAAATTTCTTTATCAATATAATATTCTTAAAATACTATTCCTTGGCCTCCTAAAAAATACAACCGATATGCTAAATTTCGGGGAATATTGATAAATTCGCCATATTAGGCTACATTCATATCAAACTAAACCTCGTATTTTGATATCACTGTAAAAATATCTTCACACCTGATGTTATTTCTTTCAGATTTCCGACAGATACTCAATTATACTATAGGTGCTTACTTATTTTTAACAAAACTATCATATTGTTGTATTACAACGATTAGAATTTTTAGTATTTTTATAGCACCTTATTTTTGGGGTTAATGTATATATTTTTCATTTCACCTGACGAATCGGTCCTGTTCACCACCAGATCCGTTCTGGCTTGTATTAACGCTTGCATCAAATCATTCCTGATCACACCATGTTCCTGTCTGTGCTTCATAGTGTCGATAAATGCACTCTTAAAGAACTGAACGGCGTCCCACGGATAGTCACTGATTCGAAATACGCTCCGGAGAACCGGCGAGATCATCCAGGACAAGTCTCTGAACAGATTTCGGATGGACGGTGTGAAAATTGATTTACCGTATTTGCGGAATCCCGAATCGACTTCGTTAATGGCATTTAACTGGAGACCGAAAGCGCACGTTCCGATCACGTCGGTAGAGTACTTGCCGAGGACGTCCCGCACTTCGATGCGGCCGTCCGAGTCATCCAGCTCACAGGCTAAGTTTCGCATTAACTGTTCGCTGCACTCCTTGATCTGGCCGTACATCAGCTTCAACTTGCCGGGCGTGAACGCGGGGCTGAGCTTTGAGCGCATGCTCTTCCACTGGGCTCCCGTCATCGTGAATAGATTGTTGGACAGTGGACTTATTTCCGGCGGGGTTTTGTAGATGCCGCGGTCCGAGAAGTTTGCGGAATCTTGGATGAGCACCCGATTGACGAGTTCCGGGTCGCAGATCAATAGGAGCGGTGTGCGCATCTGGAATATTCCGACGTACCGTTGTTCACGGTTCGCACGGTACAGACGGTTGAACATGTCTATCTGATGTTCCACGCCCAAGGCCAGGCCGGCACTGTTGCCGAACAATGGCACCAGCAGACGGACGTACGGCACGTTCCTCTTGTGCCAGTATCCGAACGTGGACGTTGAGAAGACGTATAACGCGACCGCGGTAAACGCCACCCAAGCGAACGGCCACCAGCAATCAATGCTCAACAGCGATAGTGATAACATATTATATTGATAACAATATACGATGTGTTATCGAAAACGAATACACCGTCAACTGAACTATACCGTGATCTATTGCTTATATGTAACTGTTATATGCGTATAACTATTGCTTCGTCAATGTATTAAATCGGATGAGATTGGTTATTACCGAGTAATTTGATAACCGCAATCGAAGTTGTGTGAACCGATATCAGTACCTTTTGATATCATTAAAAAATAATAATAGTGGGTACTGGTATAATTAATAGACCTTGTTATTATTTTATTTTAATTGGTACTACACTTTAGACTGTTTAGCAGTTCGTCGACGAATACAAGAAATATTTGCATATTTATTATCACTGATGTCTATTTGTATTTATATAAAATATTTACCGAGGTTCACGCGTATTATTTAACACTATTTATTATCAGATTTAAATATTGAATAAATCAAAGTGTTCATTCGAGTAACCCAAGATCTTCCAAAATGTTGTATAGGTTCTTATATAATTTCAATGGTAATTCTATTACTCAATTCCAATAAAAATACATTTTATAACCGTTTTATATAGGCATAAATGTGTTTCGGTGTATAGCTATGAATTGTGTCATTTTGGAAACAATAACAGTAAAAAGATTGACAAATGACATTTTCATATGAATAGTATTTAAAATAATTATTCTGTCTTCTTATGTTAATGGTTACGGTATTATTTGAATAGTTATCTAGTGGTATATTTAAGTAGTACTTTTTTAATTTATTTAACCAAAAGGGTTAGAAATAATACATTTATCATTAAATACATTTTTTTATAATATTCGTTTTCAAGAAAGAATTTAAATTGTTTCTATATTTTGAAAAGTGAATTTTATAATTCATTATATTTCATATTTGATATTACCTACTTAATATTTTCTTATTATGATAGGTTATCAGTATTGAAAATTTTTTTTTTTATATATAGATCGTAAATTGCATAGTTTTTTTTTTTTTAAATAGGTATGACATAATGTAATTTTGGTTGAAGTTTTAGTTTAATAGTCCAGAATTTATATAGGTATTATGTTATGTATCATCAGTTATTAAGCCTGGATTTTCTAGAAATATTGAAAAAATTTGGTTGTATGCAAAATTTCATTTAAAAAAACGGCTGTCGGATAACCATCATTGTTCTTTTCCAGAATAATTTGGAAAATTTAAAACAATAATGATTCAGAAAATTTTCATGTGTGAATTCTGACATTTTCACATCTTAGGTATTATTGTTATAGTATTAATAGTAATAAACGAATGTATATACACATAATGTAATAGGTATAGTCTGAACAAGTGTTGTATATACTAATAAAAACTATAAAATTCAAAGCCTCAAAGGATCTAAATAAATTTAGATTAATTTTAGAAACAATTTAATTGAAAAATATATTAACATTCTGAAAAATATAAATGAAAGCAACTTAAATGAAATTTCAAATCACGATTATTTAGGGTAGATAATCGTGATCAAAATCAAATTATTATTTATCTTACAATAACGATTTTTTTTCAATTTTCAAAAAAAAACTTTAATAACACAGATTCTAATTTTAATTTCTCAAATTTTCTGTATTATCTGATACTTTGGGAATAAACCCATTTTTCTAAATTTTCTCAATATGTCCCGTGGAAATACTGATATTTTAATCTCTACTTTTAATTGTATTCATTTTCCATAAAAAAAATATTCATCTTTAATTTTAAAGATGAATAATGTAATGTAAAATTACCTATTTGGATTATTTCATTAAATTATGACGCTAGACACCCAATCTTCAAGGGGTTTTGTATAGAAAATGTTTATGAAATTTTAAAAAAAATGAAAATTCAACAATTCAAAGATATTTAAAAATATTTTTTAAGTAATTTAAAAAAAGTCTTGTGTCAATACCATTTTTAATTGTTGTGAAATAACGATATCTATTCAAAACCGTGTTTAAACATTTTTCATTTTTATTAACTTCAGAATATTGTATTAATATGAAATATAAATAAATTAAAAGAATAAAATTATCTAGAAACTGATGTAACAGATTTGTTTATTTTCATTTTTTATAAGCTGTTAAAAGAAAAAAAAATTAAATTATAATAACAAAAAAAAAATTTTTTTTTTTTATTCTATAAAAACAATGATACTGATAATTCGTTGATTGATGTATGAAATAAATCAATATTACATAGAAAATTACCAGCTGACATTAGTTTATTATCAGGAAAGTATTTTTTGTATGTATTAGTAGCATTTAAAATATAAATAACAAGTTTATTTCTGGAATTAAAAGAATTAATTTTAAAGTTTAAACGTTCAACAAGTTCAGGACAATTAATATAATTATGAAGTAGTTTAAATAAAAATTTTAAGTCTAGTAGTAGAAATCTATTGTTTAACGATATTATTTTAAAATGATAATTCAAATCATCATATCCTGAATGAGGAGTTCTTTGAATACCATATTTATAGCATAAATATCTTAAAAAATTGTTTTGTAAAGATGTTAAACATTGGTTTTGTAGAATACTATCTGTGTGCCAAATTAAGGATGCATATTTATTTATTAATTTAGACTGAACAAGAGGATAATATACAATTATTAAGGCTGAAATATCACTAAAATCTGCCCACATACGTTTTATTAATTCTAATTTCAAAAGTGATTTGTTATTCAATCGATCAACATGATTTTTAAATGAAAGTGTAGAATCAAAATTAATTCCTAGGTCATTAATAATAATTTTACGGGACAAATATAAAAGTTATCAATGCAGTAGTCAAAAAACAATGGGGTTTTTTTTAGAGAAAATGAAACAGTTCCACATTTATCAATATTTAATATATCATTGACATTGCACCATATAAATAATTTATCTAAATATTCTTGTAGTCATTTAGCATAATTTAAACATTTAATTTTTTTATAAATTTTAGCAGCATCCACTAATAGTAAACAGTTAAGAGTCTCTAATGTTTTTAGCAATGTCATTAATAAGTAGAGAAAATAATAGTGGTATTATATGGGTATTATATAGGTACATATGATCACCTTGAGGGACACCTGATGTTACATTTAGAGAATTAGATAAGTAATTTTTATATTTTACGATTCGAGTTACGAATTAGTTAAAAAAAAAATTTAGCCACGTTAAAAATGGATCATTAATACCATATGATTTAAGTTTGGAAATTAAAAGAGAATGGTTTACTTTACCAAATGTTTTCTTAAAGTCCGTATATATTACATTAAGTTGTGCTTTATCACTAATGGCATCAATTACGGATTGTTTAAAAATGTATAAATTAATAATTGTTGAGCGGCCCTTTCGAAATCCATGTTGTTTGTTGCAGATAATACGTTCGAAAAGGGGAGATATGATATTTGTTACTAATTTAGACAATTATTTTGGGAGTATAGAGAGTTTAGATATAGGTAGATAATTAGAGACAATGGACCTATTACTTTTTTTAAAAATTGGAGTTACGTAGGAAACTTTCCATAAATCAGGAAATATACTGGAATTTAAAGAAAAGTTATATAATTATGTAATGATTTGGGATAAAACAAAAAAACATTATTTTAAAAATATAGCTGAAACTCCAGGGCTGTGGACAAATTTAAATTATTATAATTTAATTTATTATATAATTCATTACAAATATCTATTAAATTTATATTTATAATATTAAGTGACGATAGGGAATTATTTACATAATCGATATGAAAATGTTTTTTAACGAGTGAGAATTATAGACATTCAAAAAATGTGATTTAAACAAATTAACGATTTCGTTACCAGTACTAACTTTATTATAAAGGTATGACATAGTTGTAGAAAGATGCGATAACGAATTTTGAGATTTATAAAAAGTCCAGAATGTTTAAGGATCAGTATTAACATTATATTGAATATTTATAATATAAGATTTATAATCAGGATATCTAATATATATACATTTATTACAAAGATAAGAAAACATAATATAAGCATTATGTGAGTTTGAACTTTTAAAAATATAATGGGCATTATGTTTTGTTTAATAAGTAATCTTAATTCTTTACTAAACCATTTGGGGTTTTTAATTTATATTTACAAATTAAAGAGATAAAATTATTAATTGCATGGTTAATGTAAATATTATTTATATAATACATAATAGGTTTATAAAATTTATTTAAAATGAATTTTGTAATTTAATTTTTATGTTATTTTATAACCTTACTAACTAATGATTTTTACAATTATTAATTAGTTTATAAGATTAACACTGAAAATTTGTCTTTTATCAATTTTACTGCATGCTCCTAAAATTCTTCACAGAAAAAGGATATTATCCTAATTATATTATTATTCATTATATTATACATTTTATTAAATAAAAGTTATTACACTAGTAAAAACAATTAAAATGATAATTTACTAGATTTTAAGTACGATAAAAAAAACCACGTTAAATTTATGTAAATTTACCGACCTCATATTTCTAGGTAATACCAAATTTTATTCTAATAATGATTACCATTCAATTTTTCAGTGTACCTATTAATATTTTGCAAATACTATGTGGGCATACTCGTCATTTTGATTTAGTTTTAAAGTTGAAACACGTGTGACAATAAGCATATAGATATTGCCATTAGATAAATCGCGTGTTCAACGATGCGAATTAATACGTAATGATCTGAGTGCAAATAATAAAACAGAATTTTGCGGACATGAAGTTTAACGTCAATGAATAGGTACTCGTTTATGTATTGGTATAAGACCTGGTAAATGGAACTTTAAAGTAAAAGGAATTTTGGTATTAACCAGAGGTGACGGCGGGGAAGATTTGAAGTTTAGACGCATTTTATCGAAAAAAAAAAACTATATCCTGAGATGGGTACGTCAATATATGTCCCCATATGTACAACTGGTGTTTTTATGCCTCGGCGAATGAAAGATTATATCGACTAAAGGCACGGGGATTTGATGAAGGGAAATACACTAAGACTTTTTTATAGTATTTTTCAGTTGCTCCCACCTTTATTCTTCATGACGTTTATCCTTAATTCGTAATGATTTCCATTCGCCTCGAACCAATCAGTATTAATGTAATGACATTTTTCATATTTAAACTTATTTGTTTTTTGCGTTTATTTTTAAAATGCGTGAAAAATGGTATGCAGTGTTCACACTAACCACTGAAAAGTCTAAATAAGTGTAGCCACATTTCTAGTGATAAATCGACTATCGATAGAGTGTACTGTAATTGTATATAATTTAAAAAAAACGTAGATATTTTTTCTTAAATTTATAAAAATTGATTTATACTGAGTGTAAAGAAGTTCATCGTCAATGCCGTGTTTGGCGAGTAAAAAAAGTGTTGTTTATATGGTATGTGGTATTCCTTTATTCTAATTTAATTTTGTTAATGTTTTTCTTTAGCATTAATTTTTTCAATATTAAAAATATTTATTTGAAGGAAAAACTCGTTTCAATTCTTGTTTAAAAAAAAAAATGAAACTCCTTATTACAGGTCCTATAAAAAAACTCTCTTTCCGTCCATTTTAGTTAATTTTCTTTTTAATTATAATCAATAAAATATACAGGTTTATAAGTGCCAATTATATATCTAGGTTATAATTTAAATACCCTTATCATAGGTTCTTTTTCATCTAAAAAAATACCGTGATTCATGTCAGTATATGTTTCTTTAATAATAATCTTGAAGCGTAAATATTATGTATATAATGTATTATGTATATATTATTAACCAAATGTGGTTAAAATAAATTTAAATGAGTAAAAAAAATATTTCTATTTGTAAACTTTAGATTCCTAACTCTATTAAGTTTGGACAATTAAATAAAAAAAAAGGAAAATGTTAGTTTATATTCCACAAAATTAGGTAGTATTTTTGTAAATTTATTTTGAAATTATATGCTTCTATACGTAGTTCCTTGAAAATAATTCCGTTTCCAAAACTTGTTTTTCTTGAATCTCGTTCTTTCCCAATACTGACTCTTAGATGTTTTGACATTTATGTATTTTATTTTCATATTCGAAGGATGGCGCAAAATGTTAAAATCAAAACTGTAAACACTGTCTGAGCATAAAATCGACTAATTACCTATGCAGAAAAAAAGATTATTTGCTGGTATATATTATAACTACCTATAAGGATTCATATAAATCATATAAAATATGTAAAAGTAATTTCAATACTATGATTAACAAAGTCATTTTAGAATGAAAATACAGTTATGGAGGAAAAATTGTAGATGGGAAATTTACTGCGAGATATAAACTGCCCGATTTTTTGATTGTTTCAATAGTTATAATAATTAATTACTATTTTAAGAATTGATTAGGGAAATTAGTATCTAAAATATTCATAGATAAATACTTTTTATTAAAATTTAACCATTAACTTGGCGTTTTACTTTTTTGGATACAACATATTTTAGAACACTTGTATAAATGCTGAATTATTTATATTTTAATTTTATTATTTGTATACACTGCTAAATATCATGTCGGTGCACAATGATAACGTTACTATGATTAATTTGAAGGAAACACACCATTATCAATTATCATTTTTGATCTACGGATGACTATCTCGTTTTATCAATTTTAACAACCTAATTCACCAAGTAACATTTGATTAGAGGAGTAAAATTTGCATTATTTGAATTAAGGTAAGTCTAATTAACATATTTATATATAATATCTAATATTTAATGATATACACAATTATTTATTTTTCATTTTGAATTTTAAAATGTGTATCCAACAAAATACATTGCCGGAATTGGCTCTATATACCAATTTTCAATATTTTAATAGACGTTTATATTATTAATATATAATATAATATTATTAAATCAAATGAAAATATTTATTAAGCGACTTACAGCCACTAGAGAGCAGCATTGCGCCTGATCTGAATTATTGTCTCATTTTTGAATATGCATTGATATTTGCAATTATATAGAATTGCACTATCGTGATACTACGACTTAATTATCTGCTGTGTTATTATATCACGATATATATGTACTATCATTATTTTAGACATGATGACTAGAGATAAAATGTGTACTAAAATGAGGTTGTATATAAACCAGACGTGTACTGCATTAAGGAAAAGGTCATGGGAGGGGATTCATCCCCCATATCCCCACCACAAGAATACCCATTTGTCACCAAAAAATAAAATTTAGTTCCTATATAGCTTTGAGATTTATATTGAATTGTTTAACTTATTGTTCTTTTTTATTTTATAAAAAAAAAAAATTAATTTAATTTATATAGAAAATAAGAAATGTCTAAAAAATGTAGAATAAAAATAAAAATGTATATGATACATTGATACATTGACTGTAATAATTTATCAAAACTGTTTAAAAAAAATGTAATTGTTGTAATAATGTAATTATTATATAATAATGTCATATATTAAATAATTGTTTATAAAAAAACTAAAAGGTATTTATGTACTATACCTTTAGAGTATTATATTATATTACAATTACAAACTATGAGTTTATACTATAATATATCTATTATATTAGCTCATAAAATTGTGAAAAAGTTCTTGAAAATCAGGAATTGATCAAAAAAGTGGTATAATACTAGGGTAAATTATTTCTAGTATAAGTTTGATTAATGAAAACTAATTTTAAACATTTGTTTAATTTAATATTTATACATGAAATGAAAAAATTGTTTTTTTTTTTGTATTTGACAAATAATTATATATGATTATTTTGACGTACTTATTGGCAATGTGTTTTTTAGAATACATAACCAAAATTATGGTTAAGACATAGAATTAAGTTTTTATTTTGGCATTTTTTTGAATTCAGCGACCCAAAATTTGTAAAAAAATATTGCTTCATAATTTTTTAACCAATATTTCAGGTCTGTCAAGTTAAGGATATGTGAACAATTTTTAATATTACGTCTCACTAAACATTTTATATCTATACAACTTTACTCTAAAACTATACTAAACTATACAATTGGAAAAAATTAATACGTTAGGCCGTAAAATTATACTAATAATTGTATCGTCTATATATTATGGGCATCTCTTAGACTTTCGTTAATAACTTAATGGTGAGTTTCGACTTACAACTCTGATACATTATAAGCCCACAAAATTCACTAAACCATACTAGGTAAAGCGGTAGTGATATTAAATTCAAAAAGTTTAATTGTTTGCAATATTGTGCCCTCTTAAAATATATTATTATGTTGGCAGATGACTTGTTGCTTCTTGATACACGAATGCTCCACCATTTTTGTATTTTTATTTTTTAGAATATCCTTTGACGACAAAATATCTCGGGTGATTTTCACTACTAAATTATAATATCTTTAAGAATATACATACTACCAATCGTCGTACCGGAAACGTTGATGTTGTTTATGTCAGTATCAATTTTTTGTGTCCTACACACATAAAAGAAAAGTATGGTTTCCGATGAAAGCACTGTTTCGTTCTTATATTATATGCATTTATTTATTCAGTGTGCTTTCAATGTCTCACCATATATATATATACACCCCGATGTGTAGGTACATATAGTTATTCGTACCTAACATAATTCTCAACTTTGGGTGATAACTTTTCATTGTGAATAATATTACCATAAATATGTCCCGAAATAATAAAATTCGAGAACTGGAATGAAAAAAAAAACACACACAAAATAATAAAAGTATATATATATATACATACACGCCTCTTTGCAGCAGCAGCAGTAGATACGACACATCATAAACACAAATAAAAACGCGAGTAACACACGGCGACAACTATAGCCGGGCCATAACGCGGGGATTCGTCTTTATATTATTATTATTATTATATATTATGTACGGATGATAATTTATAGGTTAGGTACCATCTCTCACCCTCCGCCCATCACTTACTCGTATAATCTTATATTATATTGAAAACGAAATTCTATTTTCACACACGTTATAAACTCGGATGAATCTGTAATAATGTGTAAAGTGTATAAAACACAATTATTATTATAAGTCACCCGTCGCGTGTTATTACCGCGTGCAATAGGTCGAGTGCGGTGCTGCAGTATCGTCGGCTTTTTACGACGCCCATTATAATATTATTATCATACACGTTTTATGCGTTTCGTTTAACTCGTTAAAATTACGTTTATATAGCGTGAAATCGTGCACTTGACCTTACTCAATCTTAAATCGATGCGATGGCTATCGTCTAAATGTCAGAAACGGCTGATCTACATCGAAATAAAAATGTTGTCGTACTATTATCCTCAGTAGGACTTTATAGGACTTGGATCCGATATTAATTTTAAGAACACTTTTTTTTCGATTTGTGTTTTATTCTTTCGGTTAATATTTTGGATTTATGAACTCGCATGATATTGGATATTAATATGGTTGAACGGTTTTAGAAAACAAATAAACCTCGATTATGACCGGCCGGCAGTCCAAATATCTGAATTAAGATGACGCTATACACACACGTTTGTTATTTCTATCTTACAAACGCATAACACAATAAATTTACGTACCACATTCTCACTACAGTATCAATGACGTATTTTCAACTTTTATCAGGGGGAGGGGGTTTAGCCGTTATAATTCCAGGGGCGTAATTTGGGGGAGGAGGCACTAATAGTTAGAAAAAAAAGTCGAAGACCTTATTTTTATGTATTTTTGCTTATTTACGTTTAATATAGCATATTATAGAATGTGAAGAAAAATGGCCCTGCGAAATGTTAAAATTGGCCTGTCTAAAAGCCCGTACACCCGAAAAAAGAACTGAAATGACGCGCTCGTTATTTTAAATATACGCCCCTGTATAATTTAGATAAAACACAACATATACATTTTAATGATTTTCTTTGATTCTAGGAGGGGTCAGAACCCGATACCCCCCTCCCCCCCCCCGTAAATACGCCATTGATACAGTTTATTTAAAATTAATATTAGAGTAAATTTATCTATTATCACATTTGTAGAGAAAAACAAAAACTATGCTCTAACATGGAGTTTTTTTAATTTTAATTTTTAAAACTAGTTATATGCATTCAAAAAAACTAGTTCTTTAACTACTTATAACTTGTTTAAAATTAAAATGTTTAAAAACAACTCCAGGCTAGAGAATAGTTTATGTTCTCTACAAATCATATCTATTAAAAATAAACTGTAATAAGCATACAGTACGTAGAATTTCTATTTTATGTGTATGTGAAAAGAACCAACTGCAATACCGTGTAAGGGTTTTCATAACTATAGATAGGTTCGTATATTACGTGGAAATTTCAGGGTGTTCACAAAACACACCTCCTAAGTTCTCATTATAAATAGATACCTATTCTCAGTTATTCCCATTCCCAAGTTATTTCACATGTCACGTGAAAATTTTTACCTGAATTTTTATATAATATACAATTTTAATATTAATTACAGGTTTTAAGTAACCTGATATTATTTTAATATTGTTAAGTATTGTTAATAATAATATTTAATGATAAATATTATTTCCATTAAATATAAAAATACATTTTATACATTAATATGGAAAATATATATTTTAAAAATGTATATAGGTATAAAACTTTTTGATCAAAAAATATTTATACAACTTTTTATCAATGATCAAAAATTATTCAAAAACTAATATCATTTCCCTGAAAGTTTTTTAATGTTGTGTGGATGCCTAAAATATAGATAATTGTTTAAATAATGAGGATTTAAAAATTATGCATCTAATTGATTTCAATAGAAATTAAAAAATATAATCATATTTAATTTAATGAAAAATATGCATAAGCACCGACATAAGGATTAAGAAGTTGTCAATAATTTTTAATAACAACTTACAAACATCTTAGAAAATGAAAAACAAATTATAGATAACAACATTATCTAGTGCTTTACGAAGCTTTTTACGATATTTTAATTTTTTAAGAGTTTTATAACTATATTTATATATTAATAGTTATTAAAAAAAAAAAATTATGAGTTTTTAACAATTCATAAAACATGTTAAAATACACATATGAAAAAATGGCTCTAGACATAAGACACTAGATAATTTTGTTTTTTTATTTCATATTTCTAAGATATTTGTAAGTTATATTAAATGAGAAATGCAAAAGTAATATTTTCAATAAAATTTTTATTAATTCATAAAAAAACCACAGTTTATTTAAAACAATCATTAAAAATGATATAGTCATAGGATCAATTATTAGTCATTTTAAAAATGCATATAAACGTTTTTCAATTGTTAGATTTTCATTTTTCTTAAAATTATCGAAAAATTACTTATTTAGATACCCCAAAAATGTCCGCTCAAACATCCTCTTAAGCATGTATTATATTTTATTAAATTCATCGCCTCTATCCCATGTATTATGTATAAAATTATTGTAAAAAATGTACGTTCCCCCTGTATACATTTCAGCATTACCCTTACATTGTGTAAGAAATATGCCGATTTTTAAAGTAGTTATAAATATAAGCATTTAGAATTATTATCCAACATTTAAAAAATATTTTTTATATTATAATATTAAAATATATTTTTTCATAGTGCATATTGTTATTGTTTTATATTTTATCCTGTTAGTTAACCAATATTGAGCAGAAAATATTATTTAAAACACAATATATATATATATATATATTTCGAAATCAAAAGGAATATATAAAAATTATTCTTTTAAATATTATAATTTTAATATATTTTTTAACAAATATTTTCTTCAGTATATTTAAATAGGTACTTATTTAAAAACAAATGTATTTTGTACAAGACAAAGTCGTAGTAGCTTCGATAAAGTCCGCTTAAACAGATGATCGCATATACACATAACCCGTCGCTATATATAGTCTAGGTATATAAATTCAGTATCTTTGCGCTTAATACCGTATACCGGGTACAACCATATACGTATATACCACCTATTCTATACATTACATGTAGAACCTCCGCGGATAACCCGCGGCGTACCCTTCACGGCTCCATGGCCATCCCTTCCTTTCGTCTTGGCCGTGTCGCCGATGGTGTCGGCCGTGGCGCAACTCCCAATACTCGTAAATTCTTATCACTTCCGGCCTGCAAATCCCGCTCGAATTTATATCCGTATACCCCTGCGCAATTGTAAAGTTTCGTATTAGCGCCGCCACCTAATATACGCACATGCTTCTTTTTTGCCGACCGCATTGTTCCTCTGTTTCCCTGTCGCTCGTAATTCGAATTATCAATTCCCATTCAAGGGAAACGCGTAAATCCGTCCCGAGTTCTATACGAGCTCACGGGTAGCTTAAGTATATTCGGAGAAAAATATAAAACTTTCCCGGTGATCCGCGTGGGAATCGGTATTTTCCACGGAATCCTGATAAATGGCCTTTTCCCCCACCCACCACGTTGATATACAAAGGTGGGTCTTTAAATCTACCACCTCAAGTCCTGCACAGTGTTTGGAGGCGAATCGGGAAAACACACTACCCTATCCTCCGATGCCACATCGTCCAAACCCCCCAAGAAACTTTTGGGATTTACGCGGTTTGTTGGTCCGCGAACGAAGAAATCATTGCTGCCGCTACCGTCTGACAGGTAAACTACATATATTGTTATTAATGGGCTCCTGAGTTATTGTAAACGAAACAATATTCTACACGCCCGTGTAACCATATATATACCGCATACCGGTCTATCGGTACACACCAACGTCGACTGGAATTATTGGATTCGAGTCGTCCGATAAATAGGTATAACAATGACTTCGGTAGCTCTCCATCGATTAATGTATATGTGCTTTTGATTCACATCAATCAAACTAATTGTTAAAATTGTCTTTTCAAAATACGTACTTATAATATGTATTTAAATATGCTTAAACACAGAACATGGATAATTTTTGATTTTAACGGTTTCGGTTTAGCGAATACCTGCAATAACCTACAGTACTGGAAATTTTTGTTAGACTAAATTACTAGACTAAAATAAACTAGCATAAACTAAAAATTATTAATTTCAAAATACTTTTCTTATAAAATTATATAAATACACTAAAAATATTGGCTAGATACAGTTAAACCGTCGATCCAAAATCGATTTTTGTTTTCTTACATTTATTAAGTATCTTCCTGATACCTCCCAACTTTTCCTTTACATGTAAGAAAAATATTAGGCAAATTGAACAATGATATCTTGTAAGTACTTTCTATTTAGATGAAATTCGCAATCAGAAATTTATTTACTCAAAAATGTCTATTCCATTCATACTATGCGTAAACCATGAAATATATAATTATAAAATAAATATATATTTCTTCTTTTTTAAAAAATTACATTTATTTTTTACTTTGCTAATACAATTATAAAATATTTTAAATCACAATATTAGAAATATTCTCATCTTTATGACTGAATTGATTAATAATTAAATAAAGATTTGACATATTTTGAAATTTATTAACTCATAAGGAATGTACGGAACTAGTACTTGAAATACGAGACAAATGGACATTTCCTACATTTTTTTTTTTTTTTTTTTTTTGGGACACAATGACACTTTATTCAAATACAGAACAATCCGTAAAAGATAGGTTGTTTTACAAAAATATTTTGTGAAATAAAAAAATTTAGAGGGATTTTATTTTCTATACAAAAATAATTTAGTTAGTGATATTACTATTTTATCAGTGATAAGATAATAATATTAGTAATGTTATCACTTTTTGTAATGGAGAGTTTAATATATAAAAAGTGCCAACATGCGCGTGTGTAGCCATACCATTTCAATAAAACAACATATATTTATAGAAATTAGAAGTTCATAGAATGAAAATAATATTTAAATTTCTATTTTGAAAATATTTTACCAGATTTAATGACAACATCAATCGTTTTATTGTTTATTGTATCTACCGGCTACCTATATAATTAAAAATACTGAATATCCAATACAGAGAGTACCAATTATTATAGATAATAGTTATCATTAATGTTTAATGAAATCATATTTAAATTTTTAACACTATATAATACAATTTGTTAGTTTTTGATTAACAATTATTTCAATATTTTGGTAATTTTATATTTTTAAATACTAATACAATAATAGATAGAAAAATATTTAAATTGTATTTAAAATCAAGGGTTCTATTTTTAAGTTCGCACTAATCATTGGCGAATGTTTTAGAGCACTAATAGATCAGACAATGTTTTTAGCGCACTAACTGAAAATCGTATTTTTGAATGTTTTTATTTTTTGATCTAATATTTTGTACACTAATCGAACATTATTTAATCTATCAATTTTTAACTAATGTTTATTAGCACAATATCTAAAAATTAAATTGGCTATGCCGTAAAATATAAAATTGTTATCACTTTTATTATTTAATTTGAAGGTATTGGTCACCTGTGAATAATTGTGATTGTGTTCTGCTTTTAAACTTTTAAAGTTAAAATTTGTTTGTGTGTTATTTTTATTTCTTAAAATATTTTAAATTAATATTTTGCAAAGAAGAATGGAAGCAAACAAAACATTTAAAAGCGTGACTTATGAACAAAAACAATAATATTGCTGATTGATTTTGTTTATAAGCATAATAAATTGAATACTAAAAAATTTAGTCCTTCTTTCACAATGAAGAATATACAGTTGTTGTAGCAATAAATTGCTGGAACATTAAATAATGTTGTTGGTCCGAAAAAAACTTGGGTTGAATGGAGAAAGGTAATAAAACTAATAATTTATTTTATATAATAAACAATCAGTAGACAAGATAATAATAATATTGTTGTTTTTATGTATGGTGTTTTCAATATCTAAAGTCTGTTGCAAAGCAAAAATTACCATCTAAATCCAACTAGCTACAATAAAACTGATGTTAGTAAAAAACCAGATGAAGGTGATTTAGATCAAGCAGATGAATAACTGCTTGATATTTTAGGACCCACTACAGCTATTGATAGTCATCACACAGTAAATGAAAGTGCTTGAATGTGTCTTTTTTATATAATTATGAAGTATCTATTGAAGCACATATTGTCGAGGATATAATTCCAGTGGCAATAAAGGTCAATCAAGTATGACTGTAGAAGACCTAGAAGAAAATGATTTAGATGTTGTTTCGTTTGATGAAAATAGCTTTGAAGAACAAAATATTAACTATATTTTTGCTGATGATGATACAATGTAATTATTTCATTTTTAAATTATATTTAATTTATTTTTATTTAATAACACACATAATTTTTGAAACATATATCTAGCGAAATTAGTCCATTCGACCAATTTATTGGTCTTGTTCAAAAAACAAAAAAGACAGATGAATCTAACAATACAATGAATAATAAATAAGTTATTTGGATAGTTACTTATGATATATTATATAATATAATCCTGTATATTGACATATTATCTATCTAGTGATTATCATATGTATGTGTGTGATATGTATATTCCATGTAAAATTAAAAAATGTATATATTTATCATAATTTATATATGTTTAATGAAATATTAATTTTCATACATAATTATGTACTGTTTAGTATTTATAATAATTTAATATATTATTTTTATAGAAAAAACAATTCAATTTAGACTTAGATAATATTTTAATTTGTTAAAAAACATTCAGCCAAATGTTTTATGTTATATATTAAATATATGTCAGCCAGAGTCAAATGTTATGGAATATAATTTTGTTAATTGTCACTTGTGTTTAGCTTAGTTTAACTTCCTTCATTTTTCATGTTCACCTCAATGTCTTATAATTACATTTCCTGTAGTTTTCAAATTACAATTATCCTTTTTCTGCTTAATAATTGTTGTACAAAGTAAGGTGCCTATTGAAGTAAATTTTGAGTGATCTGGGTTAAATAATTGAAATAAGAAGATAATGGCACTCTTATCTCTACTCTTTCAAAAATTATAATAATTCTTTCTTGCTGTTTTGTTTTTAAATTATTTATTATAAGGTATAATTTTATAATTATACTGCATCTTTAACTAAATTTATATCGTTTTATTTTATGTTATTAAAATGATGCATGTTGTATATGTACAAAACTATCGTAATGCTATTTAGATATTAAAAATGTTTTCTTTTATATGTATATGTAGTAAAAAATCTAAAATTACTAATGCGATTTCAGCCACGGAAGATTTAAGCAACACAACTTCTTGTATATTGGAACTAAAGGCCTTATATTATAAGAAAAAATTAAAATTAAAAATAAGAAAGGTAGAATCTAAAGAAGACATAGCAAAGCAATTAAAACTTTTAACCGCAAAAAATATAAATAATATATAATGTAAATTATACGAAAAATAAAAATAATTCTATATTTAATTATAAAAAAAACCTAAGAAATATAAAATTGTAATAATAATAATATATATAAAATAAAAATAATAATTTAATAATAATACAATTTATTTAAAATCTAAAATATATACTAATAACTTTATAATTAAAAATAAAATAAAAAATGATACATGAAAATAATAAATATTTTTTATTTATTTTATATTACATTATAAAAATTAATATACTAACTGAAATATGTTTTTATTATTTTCTGTTGGATTTTTCATCCTGCTGCAAGATCAGGATTAACTTGTCTGATATTTAAATAATTCTCATCATCATCTCTATATGGTTCTAGATCTATATCTATTTAAACTTCATCAATATATTCGGATACATGATACATTATATAAATGTTATGTAATGCATTTACAATTGTGGACGCTTTAACAGGGTGATAATACAAAATCCGGTGTTTTACAAGATACCTGTATATATTATTTAATTGTTAATTTGTATATGTAAAATTTAAAAAAAAATTAAAGTTTAATCTAATTTTTACTACTTAATATTATTTAAAATTAATTTCACCTGAAACACATTTTAAGTAAGTAACCCATTTGTTCTATCTATCAAAGATCAAAGATCTACTCGATCACAACCATTTATTGTACCGGCCTTCTGGAGTTTCTATAACCACATTATTTAATGGTGTCATTATCCACGATCTTAGAGTAAAACTTGAATCACCTAATTGAAATTGGTAATATACCTACATGAAGTTTATGTAATAGGTATAGTATATTATATTATTGTGCTATTAATTATTAAATTCAAAATTCATCAAGTAAATAATAATATGAATGCATTCCTTCACTGTGCATCTGTTCTAATAAATTAAAAACATTACTGAAACGCCATATAACTATCATGTGTACTTCCTGGGTACTTTTCATTTGCGTTGATCATAATCATATTAGAGTCACATACCTATCTATATATATTTTAATAAAATATATAGTTAAAAATCATTGAAATTGGTAATTGTAGTATATTGTACAAACGATATAGTTATCGAAAATTGAGTGTTTTAAAAGAAACATTGAAAATCAGTATTAGAATATAATATGCATTTTGAATACCTATACTAGTGTGTTTGAATTATTATTAAAATAAAAATAGAAAACATGTATTTTTATGTCCCATATTATATAGTAAAAATATAATTTAAATAAATTTAAAAATTTGGTATTTATAGACATTCATATAATATGTATTAGTATTTCATATATATTATATATGATATACTTGTATATAGGTATCTATTGAGTTTATACTTTATTATATAGTTATATGTAATATTATAAATATATTTATAAATATGTATATAAACTAGAGAAATAAAATAATCAGTTGTACGTTAAGCTAACGGTAGTTTTTCCGATTGACACAATATATATGTACCGGATATGTACCTTTGGATTTAGGGGAAACAATTTCTATATGAGAGTAACCTACTATACCAAATATATACCTAGAATTCCATATTTATCTGTAAATATTATTTTAAGCCTGCAAAAAAATTATTATTTAAAATTAAAATAGTTAATTGTTCAACTAATAAATCTAATAATTTGAGTTTAACAAACCAAAAAATGGATCTTCTGTCTTATGAAATCGCCTTTCATTATGCTATTGCTCAATAACTTCTAAATTATTAATAGCTTGCAAGTTGTTTATAAATATAAAATCAGCAATTTTTCAAATTATAATATTAGGTAGTAATAAAATACAAACACAATTTAATTTTGAACGTAATTAGGTATATTATATGTTTTTATCATTATTAAAATATTTAATGATAACATTGATTAATTAACCAAAAGTTAGGATTAGTGTGATACCTAGATACCCACTCTAATAAGTTGATCTACAACTTTGGTGCACTAATAAAAATCAATTCAATAATACAGTTTTCTGGTTTTGTACTAATAATTATACTAATATATGATGTTTTAGTGTGTTAATATGATTGGTACACTAATATACAATTTAAAAATAGACCCCAGGGCTCGAAAGCTTTTTCATAAAGTTTTAAAAATAACGTTAAATGTATCAATAATAGGGAGTTTTTACACAACAGTCGCAAAACGGTGCGGTAAAAATAACGTTTGGTTAAATTAAACCTTAATATACTTTGGGTAAAATATGAAACTTTAGTTTTGCATTTTCGTACACTCGTTTACGATATTTAGAACGAAATGAAATAATTTGTAATTTTTATCAGAAGTGATGTATAAAAAATTATAATAATTTACCATAAATATTAGTTTTCTTTAGCATATATGTCGTAATATCCAAGCAGCAAGTACGTTAAATCAATTTACCGTACCCACTAAATGATTGAAAATAACCGATTACGATAATAAAATATACCATACCGGTTTTCGGAGCGCATGCGTACAGACTTATTTTGGAAAATGACGTTAACGGAGCTGTACGTTATTTTTAACAGGTGTTGTGCAAATACTATCCAATGATTAAAATAGATAATGAAAAAATGTAACAGAAACGATAAACGAAAAATTTAACAAAACACAACTCTAAACGGAAAGAATTTGAAAATATTTAAATTAGTATAATAAAAACACAAAAAAATCGATAACGTTTAAATTGTAATAACACAAAACACTAAAACTTCGGTAATGTTTAAATTATCATAACGTTAAACGATATTTTTTTTTTGGATTCTTGCCCTTGTTTACTTATTTAATGTATACCTACCCTTAAAATAAGATTGTTCAATTTTAGCATGCATTATGGTGATGCGTTTACTCTAGTATACTAATGTATACGTCTTATGTACTCTGATGCGTATACCCGGCAAAAAAAATGCCAAAACACCACTGCTTATAAATATAACATTAAACGTGTCAAAAAACGATTGAAATATATAACGAAAAACTTAACAAAAATTATAAACAAAAAATTTAACAAAACACAACGATAAACAGAAATAATTTGATAGCATTTAAATTGACATAACGTGGAATACTAAATAAATATTAACGCTTAATTTGTAATAACGTAAGACAGTGAAAATTCGTCAACGTTATGACAATTTAACGTTAAACAATATATTTTTTTTTTTATTCAAATCCTATTTGAAACATATATATTCAAAAATATTACGAATATATTCAAAATACGAAAATGTCTATTCATACTTACTTTTTAACAACATTTTAAACGATTTATATATAGTGTGTATTCAATGTATGTGACATTTGACGATTAACTATATTTTAAAATTGCGAAATTTACCCGAAAGACATGCAGGAGTATGCATTTGCATAACACCCACTCTATATGAATGAAACTCTCTATTATAAATTTGATACTTTTTTCATAATATTTTATGAGTTTGACATTGGTGTATCTCATTATTCCTTATCTCTTTCAGAAGACAAATTTTGGAACTTTAAAAATCTTATTTGCGACGAAAGCAACTTTATTAATTTATTCATTGAATCTTAGAAATAATTGAATTAATTTCTGTTATAAAATATATATTATAATATAATACAAAAATATATATTGTTTACAAAATACCTATCATTATGTTGCTTTAAATCCATCAATATTCACATTAATATCGTTAATATTAACAAAATAATAATAGAAAAATCAATGTTTGTTCATAAATAAAATATTTATGAGAAGAAAAATTTTCTAATCAAATTGAATTTTAAAATTGGGTTCATAACTTTATACCTATATCATGAAATATGTGTTATATACACTGTATGCTACGTGCAGTAAATGAAACATGTAATAGAAAATTCCATTTAATAAATTTCAATATAATCGTATCAAAGAATATAAATCCATATAATTGAACGGATGTTCCGAATACATTATATTTTATAGAGAATTATTTTTCATAAAAATAATTTAGAGTAAGTACGATATTCACTGTACCATATTAAATTATACAAGTCTATTTATAGTAGGAAGCCAACTGTGGATA
>JAIPRL010000535.1:125000-131141 GCA_025469235.1 Pemphigus obesinymphae
ATTGGATCAATAAATGGCAGTAAGCTCAAGTGATTTTTTTTTCTTTGTCAATAGACAACGATCTAGTGTATGTTTGATGAAATCTCATATTTAGTGTTGTAATTAATTTAGCTGTATTCCGATTTCTTAGTGCTGTTTTTCTCATGTCTAATATGCGGAAAGGTGATTCTTTATTAAGAGAATATTTAAACTAAATAACACCAAAAGTTTTTTCATATATAATCTATGTAACTTTTAATCAATTTAACTTTTCTTTATTGTTATTGACAATTATTTTTACTAATGTAGATGATAACATACTGAATGATTTGAAATCTATGTTTGATTATCAAATAAAAGTGGCTACACTTGATATGTACCAACAACTTGAAAAACGTATGATATAACATATTTTGACACATTTAATTATTGTGCAGAATCTGATACGTGATATATCATAATTTTCCACAAAATATATTATATTATACGTAGATAACATCAATAAAATTAATAATCAAATAGCTACCATATTTTGCCACAATAAAATATAATCGAAATACTACATGTATCAATAATAAAGCGGAAATTGAAATTTTGCAGATATCGAGTTTTGCCTCTTCAGTACAGAATTATAAAATTACTTTTTTTAAGAACAATGTTTTTAATTTCAGTTTCGAGTATATTCTATGATAAAATGAAGTCATAGAATTTCAATACATTTTAGTATTAAAAACAAAAACGTATTTTTACTTAAGTACATTATAACCATTCCGCTCTTAAACAAAGCATTTAATATAAGTACATATGAATAATTTTATCAGTAGTAATTAAACAATGCAGTTCGTGAGTTAAATAATTATTAGTATACGTAGGTATCAGTTATCACTAGGGCACGGAATTTAATACCCTGAAAAATAAGAAAATTTCCTAAAAAATTATAGGTTAATAGCTTAATACCACAATATTAAAAAATACACTAAAAAAATACCCTAAAAATGTTTAAAATCTATTTAAATTTAACCAAAAATAATTCTGAGCAGTTTTATATAAAATTATTTTTAAAAAATAATTAAAAATTGTTTTTTTAAATTAATTATTAGCCATTTTCGCGTATTTATATCATATTGTACATAAAATTATTGAGGTTATATACGATTTTATTATACCCCTGCAATATTATTGATTTTGGGGATATTTTTGGTATTATAAAATCTTTGAGAATTTACGTAGGAACTAAAAATCACTAACTTATGAAACGATAAATATTTTTAATATTAATTACACATTTTTAAAACTTTTTATTCTACGCAAAATTGTATAAGTAATCCTATTATATTTATAAATTCATACTCATAAAATATGTACAAAAAAGGTCTAATAATGAATAAATGTTCAAAAAATGCTTTAAAAACCCAAAATGTAAAAACAAAACATGTATTTTAAATTAAAATCCGTACCTTAGTCTTCATTGTTGTATATTTACATAGGTACACTTTGAAATTGAGAAAAAAATATTCGATAAAATAATTTTTGAACATTGACGTTTTTTTTTTTAGAATTACTTAATACAATATATATTGAACTCTCTGAGGACAGATATTGTTTCGCACAAATGTTTTTTTTATAATAAATTTTAAAGAAAAATAAATAAGTACAGAACTTATAAGTTACTGAAACAACTCGTGAAAATGAATCTTTGCTCATAGTGTATTTACAGAATATAATAAATCTTATTCATGTTATAATACAATATTATACTAAACCAAAATTATTAAAAAGAGTTTAATGAAGTTTACATTTTTTTGTAGTTTCTTTTTATATTAAAAAATTAAGAATGACTATTTAAATATATTTTCCCTTCATTTATAAAAGCTCAATACTGCGGTAGTATAATTTTACCTGGGTATCGTTTCCATTTCACACAAATTAGTTCAGAAAGTATTTTTTAAATTATCAAGTAAAAGTTTAAAGTTCAAGATATAATACAATTATTTTATTCGTGACAATACTATAATTTCCAAAAAGTCAAGTGTATTTCGAGTTATTCATTATAATTATTTTTCTCGTTTATTATTTTGTATTTTATTTTAGTATAGTAAAATACCTATAGGTGCTTATACATTTTTGAAACATTATAGAAAGTCACACACCTGATTTTTAAGGGGTTTAATATAAGCATTTTTTATGATATTTTAAGAAAAATAAAAATCCAACAATTTAAGAAACATTTAAATATATTTTTTTAGTAACTTAAAAATTGACCGGTGTCCGTACATATTTTAATTGTCATGTAATCAGGATATTTGTTAAAAAAAAAAAAAAAACATGTTTATGCATTTTTAATTTTTATTAATTTTAAAATATATTTTAGAAAGAGGAAAAAAAATAAATTTTTAAGAACAAAATTATCTAGCGACTGATAGAGTCGTTTTTTAATATATATACATTTTTACACATTTTATATGCTGTTTAATTGGAAAATATTTCAATGATAATCTAAATTTTAAAAGCTAATAAAATGCTTAAAAATGCATATACAAAAAGTCTACTCAATCAGTCGCTAGATAATGTTTTTGGTTATAATTTTTTTTTTGTTTCATATTTCTAACATGTTTGTAAGTTGATTAAAATTTAAAATGCTAATGCAAGTTTTACATTGAAAAATTATCGGTATGGCGTTCTCTTAAGACGTTATTTAATGTTTATTATTGTATTATTATTTATTAAATAATAACTTATAAAAATGTGAAGAATAAATGGAAATTACTACAGGTATAATGTATCAATAGTTTTTCCGTATATTCGTATTTTCCCTTTCAAAAATTGTTTTTATTAATATTGTATGTTCCTTTTTGATTTTTCTTATTTTCTCTTCTATATTTTAAATTTAACTTAGTAACACGCCATTTCTGCAATATTAAATAAATCTCCGTCTATATTCTGTTCTCCCTTGGCCAATATACCCGAACCCCTTTTTTTCTATCATATTCAATCTCAATATACCTTATATTTATCCTCATTTCCGAGTAATTCTAAGAAATTGGGTTTGGGTCACTGCACAACCATATAATAAGATTATATTTATTTTCTTTTTCCTTATTTGTTTAGAGTAGGTACCAATGTATTATGAACCAATACATAAAGTCACGTTTTCATTTTTCAATTTAAAATGTATATTTAATATTATTTATTCGTATATCATATTAAAATGTTATAACTGTCTTAAACGTCAAAATAACTACCTATTAATTTATTGACAATGATTTACTATAGACATAAAACTATTCAAAACTTCGAAGAATATTGTTGTTATAATTTATGTTTTCGAATTTATATAAATACTGTACTTGAACACGTTTTTAATTTTTACATAAAAAATGACCATAACAATATAATTATTATTATTATATAATATATATTATTACATTCATGTTGAACGAGTTGTTTATATAATATACAGACAGCAGTGCTATAGTTAATTATATATTATGTTTCAAAATTCGAAAATCTAAAATTACCTGTACACCTGAAATAACAGTAATTGTTAAATTGAAAAAAAAAACTCATATTTTTACACTTTATATGATTCGTATATTTTTAAAAGGAACTCGGGCGTACGTTACGTAGGATATACCTATAGCTGTATTCCGATAACATTATAATGTACGCCAGGAAAATACGTAAAAAGAATGGAAAATTTCGAGTTGACGTGCAAAAGCGTACCAACCCATGCCTACATATTCGAATGAAATAATTATAAAAACGAAATGAAAATATATCAACGCATTTGCGTCGGGCGTGGTGCACGCGCAAAGTTGGCATAACTGATGCGATGTTTAACCGAAAGCATCGTATAATTAAGACGTGTCGAGTTGACCTCCATAAGCCTGTGAATTATCTAGGTTTGTCGACTTCCCGGAATCGCAAACATCCCACACAATGATTTACGTTGCGCGGAAAACCCCCTCTGTAAACTTTGCCGCGTATATTGACCAGTTTTGCGGCACCTCCATACACCTAATGAAGTTTCGGGCGCTAAAGTGCCTTTGTAAGTTTGTTTTGTGCGCGGCGCAATTAATACGTGTCCGATGCTTAATTTTCGATGTTACCTCATAACTAATACACTGCGAACGCTATATTATATTACAGTGGTTTTGTTGCCAACGTTATATCGTATATGTACCGGAAACTCTTTCGACGTCGTTTAGACCCTTTCATGGTCGTACAGGATATCCGTAGTTTTGAAGATCAACGAACGAAAAACTCTGTCCAGATACGGGCGTGATGGAAGTTGATCAACCGTCCCTTATTCGGTCTTCGTAACGGGATAGGTAGTATATATTATTATTGTTTTAAATTTGGAAGAAAAGATAAATCGCAATACGTTGTGAAAGCGATTCTCAACGTATACGGTAATAATTAATATTATTATTGAAAAAAAATATAAAATAGTTACCTGACCGTGACGAAACTTAATTGGTCCCACCGTGTGTTATACATAATGCTTAAAAAAACTACTGGAAAAATCCAAAATTACATCTTTAAAGTACCAACTAGTATCTTTTATTATCAAAATACTTCTTTACCCCCCCCCCTCTCCGAAAAAAACGTATACGCTATACATATGTATAGAACGAAATTTTCTTTATTTTTTTAAACACATCATTATAAAACTAATATAATATTATACCATATCTAAAATATATCATTAATAAGTACTTAACTCAAATTTTTTTTTACAAGATTAAGTTACATAATTATTATTTTTACTTAAATAATGTTCTTCATTGTAAATGCACATTTTCTGGTATGTACCTATCCTACAGTTTTTCATCACCCTTGGGTTATGGGGCCCTTGATCTCTTGCTCATATTTAAATAATAATAATAATATTTACTAATTAATCTGCTAACATTTTTATCTCCGAGTCCGATATTGACTTACTGAATAGAATATTATAATTAGATATTTATTTCCTATTCTGGGACCATAGTATACAATTCTAAATTCTAAATAATATCATTTAATATTTTATAGGCTGTATTTAAATTATTCTAGTCAAAATTTGCATTTTGTGTATTTAAACAAAATTTTTGGACTATAATTCACAATTATTTTTACGCAATAATACTTAATCAAGATTATTTTTTTTTAGATTATATTTTGATATTGTTCACAAAAATCTCTACGATACTTCAAGTTCGAAACTCATTTTAAAATTTATTGATTGAGATTTATCTATGAATTCAAATTTTAAAACGTATTTTAGTGACCTGGTTTTACAATCATGGTTAAAATTTCTAAATGGTCGATCAGTTTTTGAAGTTTGTAAAAGAATTAAAATTTTATTTTTCCGTCAAAATGTGCATTAAGATTTCGGAAAATGCGTGTACCGCTAATCTTTCATAACTCTTGGATCAACCTTAAGATTTTTAAAGAAATTTTATACAATATTTTATTGTGTTCCATTATCATAAAAGTGCATAATATTCCAGATTTAAACATTTACCTCCATTCACCCTACCTAAAAGATTGTTTACTCCTGTATTATTTTCGTTATTGCATTTTTTCCGAACTAACTTTAAAATGTTATTCAAAACTAAAAATTTGATTTTGTATTTTAATTTAAAAAAAGAGTTTTAAAATAAACTACAATAATAATTCATTTATTATAATATAGTCATTATAATAATTTTTTTTTTATGAATTTGGGATCATTCTTGTGTATTTTTAGAACAACTAAATAATATTGTTTTAACGGTAAAATCTACACAATTATACCTATAACTATTTAATTCTCCATATCTCATAATCCTCGAAAATTCATCCATTATTTAATTATATATATATATTTGAACTAAAATTTTAGTTTAAGTCTCAATATTCTTATAACCATTAAACATACCATATCGTTGATTACGGTAAAAATGATAAGCAAACAATCTATAGTCTCTAGGGAAATTAAATTAAAAATTTTTTGAATGCTTAGTGTCGACGCCGCAGAATAAATGTTATTAGCATTAAGACAATTAGATTATCCCCGCGTACCACACTCTTTCGGTCAATATTTATTGTTTTATTTTTGTATATTTAATTGTATTGTGAATTATATAATAATATGTTATCGCGTTATCGTTTGCCGCCGTGCCGGCTGCGCGTATA
>JAIPRL010000536.1:0-72569 GCA_025469235.1 Pemphigus obesinymphae
ATCGGGTCCGTAGATTTATTAATAAATATTATTATTCAAATATGAGCAAGGGGGCTCAGGGGCCCAAAATTAGCCGAGGGCCCAGTCCGCGATCGCGGACTAGCGGTCCGGGCCAGTCCGACCCTGGGCATCAGACATCAACTTATTAACTGCTGTAGAAGTCGTCGAGTCATTAAAAAAGTTCCTTGTTTCTATGAGAAATACTGAAAGCGTTTTCACAGGTATTTATCAAAAAACTATTCAAATGTGTCAAAATTATAAAACTGAAATTCTACAATTGAAAAAAAGAAAAGTGTCCACTAAAATTGACTGTTCGAATACACAACACTATATGTCTTCAAAAGAAGAAGAAATTAAGGTTTCTTTATACTTTTCAACATTGGACCATATGATTATAGTGGAATTAATATTAGATTTAATCAGGAAACAATGAATATGATTCAAAGTATTAGAAATTTATTAACTTTAAATGTAAACAGCAACGATATCTCAGTCTTATCCATAACATTTGATCTAAATTTTGATACCTATGTTGAAAACAGAAATAATTAACCTTCTTAAACAAACGACTAATACACCAAAAAGCAGGAAAAACAAATGCAGTGATTGGGTAAATTGGCTTACAGAATCCAACTATGGAAGGGAAACTGTATTTTGTAATGTTGTCAAAGCATTAAAAACGTATATGGTTATACCAGTAACGAGCTGTTCTTGCGAACGAACATTTTCCAAGCTCAGTATTGTGAAAACCAAGTTACACGCAGTACCATGACACAGGATCGCTTGGATGGCCTGCTCATAATATTCATTGAGCAAGAACTTGCTTATAATATAAAAATTGACGATGTAATTGATATAATTGATACTTTTAAAATCTTTACTTCCGTGGACAGAAGGATGGAGTTGTAAATAATTGTGTTTATGTTTTAGTTATGTTACATTTTTTTAAATTTTTAAATTTTGTATAAATTTGTTATAATAAATTTTTTTACAGGTATTATTATTTTTATGTTGTTACTATTATTATTATTATTATTATTATTATTATTATTATTTAGTACAAGAATCTTTGGTTCAGACATTTTTTCATGTGGACAAAGTCTGCGCACGCCTGTGCGTATACCTATATCCTTGGCGTTTCATATTATAATATCCGAAAGCCGGATTATGTTTTATTTCATCATAAATAAGTAATTCTTCTAATACTGAAATTACGCACATATTTTTCGTATTTAAATATTATTAGATCTTTTTTTATATTGAAATGTGTTGTATATTCAGCATTTCAGTAGATATTATATAGGTACATTTAGTATCAAATAACTTGAGTGGTAGGGATTGTCTACCGGCCATCGTCCGATTACTGTATAATATTATATATTTGCATTATTATTATTACGATTTGTAAGAATAAAAGACTGTATTATATTTTTACATTTGCGGTTCTATTCATACAAAACTCAACAAATTGGTGACGAAGAAAATAATTGTTAATTGAATATCTTAATTGAATGAACATCACCATTTTCAAATCAAAACTAAACAATTTTTCTTGGTAAATTCTATTGAAAATGACATACAAAAGAGAGCCATATTACTATCTTCAATCAGTGAAAAAATTCACAAAGTACTTTTAAGTCTATGTGTTCCAAGCAAGCCTGACGACATACCATATATGAGACACTAATGGCAAGTCTAAATAAATATTTCAAGTTATGTCATATTTTGCGACAGGCACTCTTTCTATCGAGTAAGACGAAGGCACGACGAAACGATGTGTCCATTGGGGCGCACACGTTAAAATTTTCGCTTCAAAATGTGGTTGTTCTTCGGAACTAACAACGGTAATTCGAGACATTTTCATTGTTGATACTGGTCCGGGACCGATCAAAGATCGTCTCCTTGAAGAAAATGCATCAAAATTTGGAATTACATATTCATTCTTAATGAAAATGACAACTACCAGAGAAGCAGCAATGAATAACAAAAGCGATCGAAATAAACAAGGTGGAGATTTAAAGTGCCATAAGAAAACCAATGGGTTCAATCAAGCAAAACGGAGTAGCAACACGTTCAGGGAATTCAAGCAGAAGTGTGGAGTATGTGGTCGTTCCAATCATGCTCAAAAGGACTGCAGATATATAATTCTTCGTATGAACTATCAGAAAATCAAGGTGATGATTTCATTATTAACGAAATTAATGAACGTAACCAACGTTCATGTAATCTGATTTTCTATAATACTTATTAAATATAACCATATTAAAAATAATAAAATAAAGTAATAAAAAATAAAATCGAAAAAATTACGGCTTAAATCTAGTTTACCCCCCCCCCCCCCAGTCACGAATTTCAATTATTATTATTTTTTTTTTAATTGTTAGTATTTTAATTATTGATTCCAAATATGTAAAAATAAAATTGCGGAAACAAATAGTTAAAAAGTTATTACAATTTTAAATACCTTTTGTAGGTACTATTAAAAATGACATAATTTTACGTTGCGATTTCGTTTAAAAAGTGTTGTTTTTTAACAAATCTTCAAACCTTTATTTAAAAAAAAAAATAGTATGTTTAATGTTGATTATGAATTACCAAAAATTTTGTGCCGCTCTCACTTATTTTGGAAGTTATAGGCATTTAAAGATCGTGTGTAATACTGATTACGAGCGGTCGCGCGCTTACACATTAGTTAGGTACTGCCGACGCGATTACATGCCTCCGCCTTTTGTGGCCTTTTTTTTTTTTTTGCCAGGTACGTGAATTCTCTAATCTTAGTAGATTTTTAATTTTCGTAAAAAATTTGATTATTAAATGAGTATAATATATATATATTATATTGTATGTATAACTACTTTCGAAACGCATTTACTTTTCCCCATTACCCGTCGTTGTGTTTTATAACAAATCGAAGGATATTTTCGATTTAATTTACGACGGTGTCGGCCGAAGCGAGTGCGTCCCGTACTCCCAGCTATTTTCTCTAAAATACCTACTACAATTTTACTAGTTACTTTAAAACGAAAATCAAAAAAAAAGGTTTCGTGGATTTGTTGAAAAACCACACTTTTTATACGAAATCGCACCGTAAAATATAACGTTTTTGATAATACAAATACTATTTAAAATTGCTATTTTCAACTATTTGTTTCCGCAATTTTATTTTTACATAGGTATTTGGAATCAGTATTTACAATATTATCGATTAAAAAAAAAATTTTTTAATTTATAATATTATCATGACATGTTATTATATGATATGTCATAATAATAGTAATAACTATAGTTATTTATTCAATTACAAAATAAAAGCATTCTTTACACAACTGCCTAATGTTTGTTTTAACGGCTACTGGTTATTTCTCCAGTTAATTAATAAGCTATGTAGTTAATTATGCATTTTGATAATCACTGATAAATTAATTTGTAACACATTTTGTATTGTACATTATTTTAAATGTAATTACTAGTGCTAGGATTTCTATGCATTTGCACGTTCTTTTTCCTTAAGTCCAAATTGATTGGTTGTCAGATATGTCCACGATTTGGCTTAATCTCGATCAAATAGAACAATATTTTTTTTCCATATTTTGGACATAATGCATATAATTGCATATATAAACATTTTTGAGAATTTTGTTAATTTTAAATGGTATTTATATAATGAACATCTATAATTATTGGGTTATTTGTCGAATTGTCGTAAATATGCTACACCTATCTAATGTTATCTTGGTCAGATGACCAATAGGATTACCTACTCACACGATTGTAAAGAACTTTACAATCAAGCCTACTCATTATTTACGATATAGGTATATTGTGAGACAGTACAGAAGTATTTCATTTCATTAGTATGATAAGTGTTGCGTAAAGATACAGACCATATTTCATAATTTTAGCAATTTAAAACTATGGGAATTATTCCCGGATTTACCTTTACCACTTCACCCAATTATAACAAGATGGGGAATATGGTTAAATGCAGTAGAATACTATTCAAATAATTTTGATTCAATAAAATCTGTAATATTACAATTAGACGACAAAGCAGAATCAATTTAAAAACCAAAAGAATTGTTTGAAGATAAACATTTAAAAAATGATTTAGCTTATTTAAAAAAGTAATTTTTGTTTTCTCACCGAAGCAATTACTAACCCAGAAAAAAGCACACTATCTCTTGATGAGGGTTTTAAAATTATTTTAAATGTGAAAAATAAACTGTGTAAATGTAACGGGAGAGTAGTGGAATTGGTAAAAACTAAAATGGACTTGGTACTATTGGGTACTAAAGAAGAATAAGGGATTCAAAACACTTAAAAATGTATAGCATTATAAATGGTGAATATAACATGGAAGTAAAAGATATTAATATCACATTAAATCCGGGACAAATTGTGTCACTTAAATATGCTCCAATAACATCGTGTGACGTGGAAAGGAGTTTCAGCGAATATAAATGTATTTTTCGATCTAATTGTCGGTCGCACATTTGAAAATTTTAAACGACATATAATAATAGCATGTAATAACAATAACTAATAATATAAACTAATATTTATGTAATTTGAATAAAAATATTTGTTTTTGCATATTTTTGTAAATAAAATGCATATTTTACAATTTTTTATTACATAGAAATCCTAGTCTTAGTAATTACACACAATGAACTTAGATATTTATTTTCATTAGAATCAGAATTCCATTAATTATTATCAATTTACAATTAATTTCGGCAACTGATAATATAGATATGTTTGAACGTCAAAATAGTAATAATGAAAAGCACCAACATAATTGAATAAATTTTTATCATTCTAATTGTGAAAATATAAATTGTAAAATTAATTAGTAAAAATATAAATAACACTAAATGTTTTTAATTATATTTTATTATTGAGCTAACCACATAACAGAATATATATACAAAATTACATAATTATTATTAAAAACTTAATGTGTAATTGCACAAAAACTGAAAACAAATTAAAATATTTAAATATATACTATAATAAGAATTATATATAGGTAATAAAAAAAAAGGTACAATAATAAAAATTTTATAGGATTAAAATTTTGTTTTAAATGACTTATGTTTCAAAATTAAATGTACATTTTCATTAATTGTATACAGTCATTATTTTAATATATTACACAAATTTTGTGTTTATGAATTTTTAAAATATTTAATTTAATTTTAAAAGCAATCTATACTTGTAACTTTATATTTCGACACAGAATAAATTTCTAAAAATATTGAAAATATTAAACCAAGTTTATATCATTTTACGTTTTGATGTATGTGATAAGCATAAGAAACATATTTGATTTTCTTGCACTACTACTCTTATAAACTTTAAATGCTCATAATTCATTTTTAGATAATAGTATAAATGTTATTATTTCATTTTAATAGATCAACATTTTCCAAAAAAATATGCTACGTCAAAATATGAGGTTTTAAGTATAAGGTTTTATATAAAAATATAATCAAGTGGTATTATAATATTATTTTTAATTAAATTAAAAAAATATATTCATAAACACAAAGATTATATGAAAAATTAGTTTAGAACATTATTAAAAGTCACCTAACCAATGTATTCACGAAATATAATATTAATATATTACAATATTTAAATGTACAAAACTATACTAAAGTTATTTAACATGTTAAATCAACTATAGCATAATGTCTAATAACATTGTAATAATTAAAATATATGTCTATCAATATCACAAAATAACATACACATTTATAGGTTATTCACTTATAAATCTATGGAAAAAACACAAGATTTTTGATCCTTTTGAATTAGAGTATTGGTACCTGACCATTGGTTTAATATAATATGAACTCAAAATCCAACAATTATAGAAAATCTTTACAAAATATAATTATTAGTAAAGTAAATAAAAATTTAAATAGTAAAATACATAGTATAATTATGTACAGTTTAAGAAGAGATCTGTGTTAATAATACAGAATACAATTAATATACTTCAGTCATCTTTTAAAATATACATATATAATGTTACACTAATAATACAACAATTAATTTTAAACACAAATATTATTTACTACATAATTTTTATATAAAAAGAAATTATAGATATTAATATACTATTTATATTTTACATACAACTTCATAAATTACTTTATGCTAAATCAAATTTATTTGAAAAGACCACACATTTATGAAAGAAATACAAAATAGAAAGGAATGTTATATTTATGTTCACTATAAGTTTGTAAAAAATGACTTTTTAATCTTCCAATCAAAAAAATGCAGAAAGTTAATGAATTGTATTAAGCTGCACAAATTGCTTCAGCCTTAGAAATCAAATTTAAAATTTGAATAATTTGAAGTGGAAGAAATTGACTTATTTGTTTCATCTTCAGTAGTTTTGTTGGAAGTTACTTTTGTTAAACCTAGAAATACTTTAACTTTATCAATTCTTTTGTGTACATTATGAAACTCTGGAGCAAGATTTTCAAACTTAAATTCAAATTTTGGAGTATTATCTGTAAATAATACTTTTTTTACATCTGACACAGACTTCTGCTTAGAAACAACATTGTCTTTACTTTTGATGCTGTTTTTAGGTGATGTTGATTTTAATTTTAAAACTGTATTTTTGTGCTTCATTACCAAAGCATGCATTGCTTCACTAGTACTAGTTATTACATCAGTACATGACTGTTCCAACCATTGTTTAGAACACACTTTGAATAACTGTTGAAGAAATGGTCGAAATTGCTTGTGATGACTATCAATGCCACACGATTTTAACACTTCAGATACAGCCCATAATAATTTCTGAAATAATCTTTGTATTAATACAAATAGTGTTATAATACACTCCCCTAAAAGTAATTCAGTACTTTCTCAATGCTTAATGATAAACTCTTTTCAAAAAAAAAGCTCAAGAAATAAAAAATAAAATGTGTTTTATAATTTGTCTAAATTAATATAACGTTCATATTATAAACAGTCATCAGTGGCTTTGGTCGTTTCAACTGTCAATTTTTTTATTTTCAATTTTTCACTTTCACTCTTTTTCTTCTCTAAATCTTTTCATATACCGATATAAAATAGTTTATTTGTATTTCATTATATTTTTAAATTGAGTTTATGGATAATAACTGTTTAATTATAACATATTGATCGGAATGACCGATGCCACTTTTCAATTGCATATTATTTTCCATTTTTCATCATTCATCATCTTTCCATCAACATACATGTCTCTTCCCTCCCTGATATATGCCCAAGCCAACCTCAATCTATTCTCCCTCATTTTGTCAACTATCGAAACTACTCATTCTTTATCTATCTTCCTATTATACTGCCCAACAATCTTATACAATTTACCTTTTAACCTAATAGGGATTCCTTTGTCAAACATAATACCTTTGTCATACATAATACCTGACACTTCTCTCCACTTCATCCATCCACACTTACTTAATCCTGTTTCATATTCTCTTCAAAGCTTCCATCTTTCTGTACAACAGACCCTAAAATACTTGAACTTTTGAAGCCCTCCCATTACATCCCCACTCAATTGTATTTCTAGCCTATTTCTATTCCCTTTCACCAAAATCATACTCTATATATTTTATTTGACAATCATATGCCTTTTGGAAATTTATATAAACATACATACATAACATTACAATATAATTTATTATTATAAAAATATGTGTAGGTTAGAAAAGGTAGGGAATAAGTTGTATTAAGATGACATAGCATGCTGTGGAGCGGCTAATTGTGTCTATAAGAGGTGGTATGGGTGGGTATAGAAAATATTGAATTGTTTCTAGTGGTGTGTGTAGGAATATGTTGGGAAATAGTGGATAGAAGATCAGGAACATCGAGGTTACCATTGAAAGCAAGGCCAGCAGTAATACGACAGGAAGCAAGTGATGGGATTTTAAGATAAGTGCTAATAGGAGTACAGTCATATGAAGGGTGATCAATTTTTAGAAGATAAACTGCAAAAGAGAGAAAGCGGTTTTGAACCCGATCTATTTGTATCTAGTCATAGGATAGATAGGGACGTTAAACTACAATTATAAATTCAAGAATAGATTGTACTAAACAAAAGTAGAGAGCAAGGAGACATATGAGGGAGGTGAAGAGAATAGTGTTACACTTTATAAAACCTAAGATTTTGAGAGCCCTCTCATTAGTGACATTGATGTGGTGTTTAAAAGAAAGAGATAACGAATAGTTAAATTTTAGGTCTTTATATTTGCTATAGCTTATATTTTGCTAGGACTATATTTGCTCGTTGTAAAGCAAAACTGCCAAGAGAGTAGGAATGGAAGATATAAGACTGTTTCCTGGAAAAGGTTATGGTATGACATTATTAAGGTTGAGATTTAGCTTGACTTACTGTATCCAATGGAAGAAGGCGTCAATATCTAATTGTAAAAGAAGAGTCGGAAACCGAGTTTATTTTAAAAAAGATTTTAATGTCATCGGCAAATAAAAGAGCATTAGAATATGAGAGATGGTCATTTAAAAATATTATGAAAAGAGTAAAAAGAAGAGGACTAAGGTGACCTCCTTGGGGAACACCAAAGGAAGGAGAGGATAGTACGGAGATTGCATTGTTAACTGTAATGAGCTGTTTTCTTAATGTCAGATAGAATGTTAGCCGAGATAAGAGAGAGTTACCGAAACCAAGGGAATCTAGGGTAGAGACAAGGAGACCATGGTCAACAGTATCAGGCTTTTTTTTTAATCAGTAAATATGGCATCAACTTGACCACCATCTTCAAATTCTTCTAAAATTTAAGTTAGTAAAAGTGATGCTACAAGTAACAGTAGATTTACCGGGATGAAAGAAAGGTTGGTTGACGAGTAGAATATGGTTAACACTTCTTTTAATGGAGGAATAAATTAATGATTCGAGTAATTTCGAGTATGATGGAGATGGACCTATAATTGGTGACATCGGTAGGATCACCAGCCTTATAGATAGGGGTGATTGAGCACAGTTTCCTTAAGTCAGGAATGGAACATTCATATCGAGGAAGAGCTAAAAAAGGATATATATCGGGTATGAAATAGCAAGTCGGCAGTTATAAAGACAGACGGAGATTCCTTCAGGTCCATTGGAGGAATTGTTTTTTAAGGATTTGAGTAATGTTGAGATACCGTCTAAAGTGAAAGAACAATTAGAAGGTAAAGAGAATTATATTTAATTATATAGGACAATTAGAAGTCTCCTTAAAGACATGAAGTGAAGATGGCATTGGAGGTTCTTTTTTTAAATTTCTTATGTATTTTCAAAAGTAAGTTGGGTTAGACAAAACTACAAAAGAGTATGCTATGCATAGACTTATATAAATCTATGATGCTGTGTAAGGTATATGTACGATTGATAATCTTGCTTTGATAAGCATTTACATTTGGCATGGAGTTCTGAGAAGAGTGAATTGTCGAAGGATAAATTAGATTGTTTTAAGTTTGCATGGGGAATTTTTTTTTTTTAAGATAAGATTTTTGAAAGAGCTAGAGATCTAGGTGGGGGAATTTTTGTGTTTTAAAAGTTTTTTTGAGTATAAATTTGGAAATAGAATTGAAAAGTGCATCATTGAAGACTGAGACTGCATCATTAATGGAGTAGGTAGTTAGAGAAGGTAGCCTCAAAATTGGAGATTGAGGTGTAGCCACCTGCTTCAAAGTCGTAGTATATATGGGTAATACCAGAACAGCGTATAGAATTAATTAGACACTCAATGAACAAAGGAGGATGGTAGGTGTTAGGTTTGACAAGAGCTGCTTTGCTGATTGTAATTTCATTAAGAGTTGGAGAAGACTAAATCTAGAGTATTACCTATATCGTTGAGAAGTTAGAAGAACTTTAGAAAAGAAAAGTAGTTGATAATTAAAGTAGAACAAAGATTAAAATCACCGGTAGCAGTTAAACCAAATTTGTCAGATGCTCCTTTAACATTCGTAATCCCCACAATAAATAACGGTATGAGGATTGATAACTGACATAAGATGATCGATACTAAAGAGATGGGATTCAACGATGGAGACTGAAGTAGGAGTTAAGTATACGGACCCTATTAGAATTGAGACTGAATTAAGTGATAGAACAAATAATTGTTCGACGTTATTAGTGAAAGTGGAGGTGATGACTGAGTTAAAGTTAAGACATCATAATTAAGAAATAAAGGGAAGGCGTGCCTTTGATTAACCAACTTAGTCCTGAGACCTAGTACATTTTGGTAGAGTTTTAATATTGGAAATGGTACAAGTGTTAACAGATAGTATTGGTAGTATTGATGATATATACTGTTTTTAAACGAAAAGAAATCTTAGATAAATATGTTACAAGAATCTTAACTATTTATACAATTATAACAATTGTTAACAAATAATGAATTAAGATTTAAACTTGAAAGTTTGAGGAAAGGAAGGCATTTTGGATTGGATAAAAAGTTTACATTGTTAAAATAAAGAGATTGATCGATTATTCTTGGAAATGGCGATGGTCTGTGAAAGAATTTTTTGATCTTGTTTTTAAGACACAGATTCAATTGGAATAGCTAATTGAAAGATCCTTCTCACCGGCTTGCAGTCGACGGTCAAGTTCTTGATGGCACACTGGAAGTTTTTCACACTCGTCGAGTTTTGTCCCAAACCATGTTTATTATATATTAAGTTTTACTCCTACTAATTCTTAGCCCTTTACTTCTAAGAGCTTCCATCCACTCTTCAAATTTACCATTCACTTATTTAGGACTCTCAGCACCATGATACCTCACCCTGTATATTTTCCTTATTATTTCACACATACCAAGGAAAATAAATAAGGACGCTTACTAAGTAGAATCTTGGTACACTCCCACTCTGACCCTAAAATCATCAATTTCTCCACACAGACTCCTCAGTCTTCTACTCTCTCATTAATACATGTCTTCAATTACGTTCACATACACCTTTGGTAATCCTTTATTCATTAATGGCCACTTCATGATGGAACCCTATCATAAGCTTTCTCTGCATTGATAAATACCATACACAATTTATTTTCCTTTCTCTGTACTTCTCTACAATCTGTCTTGCACAAAATATTGGCTCCATTGTTGACCTAGGAATAAACCCACTCATTTCTAGTAACAATTATCTCACTTCTTACCTTTTTATATATTATCTTTACCTAAATCTTCAAACTGTGGCTCATTAAGTTTTATACTTCTATGATTTCCAAGTTCCTGTACATCTCCTTTACCTTTAAGAGGATGGCTATACCTGCATTTGTTGTCTCTGTCTATCTAACAGATAATATAGCAAAACCACAACACTATGCAGAATTGAAATTTTGCATTTAGGTTAAATTTAGAGTACAAACATCAATTACAAAATTTAAAGAAATATTTTCAAGTGAATTTTGTTATGAACATTGCATTAACTTTTTTTTAGACAATATTTTACTTTTTGAATTTTTGACCATGAGGTTCACACAAAATTATTATTCTTCTCATTAAATTAGATAATAGGTGTTTAAGCTTCAAATTTAACCAAAACGCTATCATTTCAATTCTGCGTTGTATAATTTTGCTATATTGCCAATTAAATAGACAGAGACAGAAAATGCGGGGTATGGTGTCCTCTTAAACATTGGTACGATACAACACACATCCTCCACGCTTCAGGAATTTTTCCTGTAAATAGTACCTTATTAAAGAACTTTAACATCCTATACCTAAACTTCCTAATACTTTATATTAGGTCATTCAATTTAAGTAAATTTTGAAATCAAAAAATAAAACACATGAAAAAAAATTGTATGAATTCTGAATTTTTAGAGTTATGGGATCTGGTAAAAATTGACAAGAAAAATCCTGTAGTTATCATTTTGCTATATATATATATATATATATATTATTAAAATATAAACTTTATATTAATTTTATTAATAAGTATTTCAGAAAACTTGTATTTTATTGATTTGTATATATTATATATTTTTTTCTAGTGATTTGCATTACTCATAAAATGGAATGCAAAAGTATTTTTAATTTGAAGAGTAATTTGCTCAATTTTAGAGTAGTTTATATTTGCTCATTATATTGAATGTACCATATACTAAATGGTATAAGTAATAATTAATAACAATAATTAAGTATACAAGGTAAAAAAGTTCAAACTGTATAATGAAAACAATATACATGTTTAATGTAATATAAAATCATAACATACCTGTTTATGAAGTTTTGAGAGTTCTTTTTTAGTTGATTTAGTATTAAAAAGATTTTTCTGAGTAGGTCTTTCGGAACTATTGAAAAATGCCAATGATCTTCTACATTTTGTGATAGGTTCTGTTTTAATAACTTGTTTATCTTGTTGATCATCACCAAATAATTGTATACTCAAAGGTACATTACTCCATCTATAAATTAGATTGGTACATAAGAAATGTATAAGAATTATACTTTTCAGAATAATTAAATAACTATTTTGTTCTCACAAATTGAATTTTTTTTTTCTTATTTCTGCTAAAAGTTTCAATAATTTTGTATTAGACTATAAATTAATAATTATAATATATATATAATAACTATAGTCAATTATACAGGTAGGTACATTAAAGTTATATTTTACATTTAATTATAGTAAAAAAATTTAATGTGTATATCTATTAAAGGATAATATATTTTTAATAAAATAATATAGTGCAATATAAAGAATAATGCAATACAAGGTATTTTGAGGGCCTTCAGTTTTAATTATTCAGCTGTTTCTATCCTAGGATCTTTACTGAAATCTAACGAAGTATTGTTTAATGACAGCTAAACATTTTTCCCCCAGCATATTATGCACATGGGTAAACAACTAAAATTTTAATGGTAACCCTCCCAATTTTATTTTGGTATATTTTTTTAAAACAAAATAATAAAGGTTCATTATTAAAAAAAATGTACTGAGTTAGTAACAGTCAATGTACATAAATCTACATAAATAAAAATAATGAAAAAGAAAAATCAATAATTAAAGGGGTTGAAATTAGAATTAAGTTGAATTAAAATAAAGAAGAATTCTTTGACTTTAAATATCTATATCTGAAAATATATTATGATTTTATAAGTTTTTTACTAGAAAATGTCGTAAACCAAATTTTTACCAAATAGAATTTAAAATCAAAACATTGTAAATACCAGTAATTTTGTCAAGCTCTTTTGGTCTTTATAGACATCTTATTAATAATTATTTATATTTATACAACAATAAAAAATGTTACAAAAAATTACTTTATAAATGTATTTAAATAATTTTCAATTGTAAAATTTTAATTTTTCTTAAAAATGGATTCATAAATTTATATACTGTCATGTAATATCATGCCATACAAAACACTCTATACTCGCCGAGCGTTAAGAATGAAACAAGTTTTTGAGTTTGAATTATGAAATGTTATCCAAAATACTATGTACATGTGTATGGTATGTGTATGACAATGATCAATAAATATTGGCGCTTTGTATACCAACGTAGCATTGTTCAACTATGGTAAGGTTGCTGTGTGGAAACTGGTTACTGCCATCTTGACGGGTTACTCGGTGAGTATATATTTGGTATTTTTAAAAATTATTTCTGTGACGTAAACATACTAAAAACTTTTAAATATTGTAATTCACTGAATAATTTAATTTCAGTGTTAAAAACTTAATTTTAAAAATACGTAACAAAATTTAGCATTTACCACTTGCATTTTTAAGTGTTCACGCACAAAAGAAGAAGGAAGAAAAATATTTATTGTGATTTGTCATGAAAAAAATCCTTTATTAGACTAGAATGAAGGTCCCAGGGTAAACACAGCTGAAACATTTATTTTACTTAGTAACACCCCATATTTTGTATGTTTGGACATTTATCATTGCTTTTAGTAAAACATTACTCAATAACAAAAAACAGTCATAATAAATAATAAAAATAATTGAGTAAGAAATAAAAATTATAACTACATGTAGAAAAAATATTAAACATTTACAATTCACAAAGAGATTTTATATATAAAATGTTATTAAATTTCACTATAAATAAGTACCTATTATTATAATATTTAAAATGATCAGGAATTAGATGTGAATTCTGGGAAGGGGATAAAATATTTGTGCCCCAACTCTTGTGAACTCCGCAAGCACCCACAACTGACTATTGGTATTACTTTTTTCTTTAAAATACTTTCGATAATACCTATATAATATTTTAACTTTTATTAATATATTAATATTTTTAAATATTTTATATTTTGAGCAGTTTTTGAAAATAAATAATAATCATGACTTTTAATTAATTAGGTAATATTGTTAACGAAATATTTATGAAATATATTTGTATTTAATAGTCTACCAAAGTATAAATATTTACCTTTTAACTGGTGTAGTATTTGATGTATCACTACAAATTGAAACAGCACTAGGAGGATTTGACGTATCTTCAGAATCTGGATTTTGACTATAACACAAACGTTTTCTAGAACTATATATTTCAGGACTTTGGAATAATGCCCTTTTATGACCAGTTGATATTGCACTGTCATTACGATTTTCAAGATAACTTTTCTCTAGTGGTTTTATAATATTTTCCCTTTTTAATTTCCTTTAAAATTATTAATATATTAATCAATAAGTTACAAATAAATTTTTATTTACTTAAAAAGTACTTACCCTGGTACTAATATTCGACGCTTATTTTCAACAAGAGCTAATTTAGCTTTAGCTTCTGCTAATATTTGAGGTTTTGAGACTGGTTTTCTTCTAATTAAACGTGAATTTTCTTCTATAGGTTTGACTTGCTGTCTAATTAATCCTCGTTCTTTCTTAGGTTGTGGTGTATGTCCTGTATTCATAAGAGACTTGGTCTCATTTGAAACATATCTTTGTTGGTACTTGGTTTCCAATGATGCCATTTCCGCAGATTTATTATCAATATTATAGCTATAATACAAAACCAAATTTTAAAAACATGTTTTTGTTTAATTTTATACTATTATTTATTATACTCACTAAACATCAAAACATTGAACATTGGCAACTTCTGGCCATGGCCAATTAATTGCTCGTTCAATATTTTTCAATTCTTTTGTTTCAACCTTTTTAGGAGAATTTGAATTTTGATATTTATACCATCTATCTAATATATCATTCACACTCAGGCGACAAGTTGTTACTGTTGGTGGAGGAGGTAAGACATTGGATAAATCATTTTTCAATTTTGATATTATACGATCTCTGTTTTGAAATAATAATGATTGATACTCATCTTCGTAACTAACTGAACTAGTTAGTGTTACAACACAATCATTTGCATCTATAACACAATAATATTTTTATAAAACTCATTTATTATAAAATATTTTTAATAGATAATTAAAATTTAATAAAACCGTGTAAAAAAAAAAATAGAAACTTATATATTACCTATTATATCATAAGTATAATCCCTCGTATAACTCTAGATATACTTATTATACTTATTATCATTAATTAATTGCCTAAAAACTAACTAACTTGGTACTCGGTGGTCAACATCAGGAATATTTACAGGAGGGGATGCGTTAACTCAACGGATTTTCGCCATTTGACTGAGTATAAACTGAATAGAGTATATTTTACCATTTTAATTTAATAATTACCAGTTTCAAGATTTGGTATTATCTTTATAACCATAAAGTAAATTTAATCTATATTATTATCTATTGAAAACAATATGTATTGATTATATAGGTAGGTAGTAGGTAATATAGTAATATTTACTGATTAGTATTAAAACAGTAGGTACCTATTTTATTTATGTTTGGTACAAAGTAATTATTTTAATTTATAATTTTACTTATGTCAAATATGTGAATAGGTGTTAAATACTCAACCTACTATAAAATAATATTTATTATCATGAAATATAAAAAAAGCCAGGGAAGTGGATCCATTGACACTTCAGTACTGAGACAGGATGGTATATTATTATTATTTTAAAGCAATGATAAATCATTGCATTTGATAAAAACGATTCTAAGTGGAGCTTTGGTACAATATTATTATTATTAAAAAAAAAAAATAGGTAGGTACCTAACCATGATCATTATATTTATTATTTAGTTATATTAAAAATTGACTTTCATTTTACACCATATAAAAGGTAATTTTAAATGTGTACATTGATGCCTAGGCCAAGTGAATATTTTTCCAAAATCTATACAATGTGCGTATACATAACTCATACACCATATAAAAGTTAATTTTAAATTTATCATACTGTATAAGTATGTATAACATTACAAAGTTGTTTTTATAAATCCTTTAATTAAATTTTTTAATTAAATAAAAAAAAATTCAGTATACATTGTATAATATAGTAATGTATGTATATGGTGTAAGTCATCATACACAGTATGGTAGGTAGTCTGTAGGTATAGTTATGTATAGTATACATAGTATGTATACATTGTATATGCATGTATATGGTATATGACTACATACACCGTACAAAAGAAAGTTTTTCTTCTTTCCCAAGGAATGCACTGGAAAAAAATTTGAAAAATGCTGTGTATTGGGTACCATCTATAGCAGATTTTCTATCAATATCATACTAACTTAAAAGATCCTCCTTGGCTCTTTCTGGTCAAAAATATGTTAACAGGGAAAAAAAAATAAACATTGGTACAATTCATTATAAAACTACTAATTTCCTCGCTATGCTTAGAATCTAAAACAAAGCTCAATATTTTAATAATGAAATTTTTGTTTTCTAGATTCAATAAACAGACTCATACAGAAAATTAACAAATTTATAAAATAATGTAATTAATTATTATAATAAATTAAATAATGTAGGTAATTATTAAGTTAATAATTTTTGTATTTCATAGCTAAGTATTATTTTTTAATATAAGTAGATAAATATTTTACACAATTATATTATGAGAAACTAAAATTGAATCTTTATTAATAATATAATATTATTTATATATAATATTACAGCTAATATACAAAATTACCATTTGGTTAAATAGGTCAAAAGTCATTAAGATTACCACATGGACTAAAGATATCTCTAGTCTTCATGGATACTATTTCAATTTTATATTCAATGATAATAATATGTTTTTCTATTATTTTATCAACTGTATCTACATTCTTCCTCTATGACCTATACAAAACAATATTTTACAATAACTAATCAATATTACAGTGTGTATTTCTAATGGTATATACTTATCATAAAATTCAAGATAAGATAATCGTATTAATATCATATTTTGTTTGAGTAATGAATATATTAATCAAACTATTCAGTAATACAGCATACCTATTTAATGTCATACAATTTCAGTGTTCAATATGTTAGTTTGTTAACTTCAATATTTAAATTCAAATAATAAAATACCTACCCATGAAAGTCACTCATTTTATAGTATTGACATTATAAACAAAAGTTTAGTAAACACTATAAGTTATAATTTTATATTAAGTACTTAAAATTGATATATAAGACAAAATTCAAAATAGTTGTAATCTATTATATAAATTGACACATTCTAAACCAAATTGATATGTAATAATAATTCAATTAGGTAGTACCTTGGGTAGTACCCATAAAATATGGTGCACGTAATAACCTAATTTCCGCATGCACCATTAATGTTAAGTTATCAGGTAGTACTTTACAAAAAGTTTGAAATTCAATAATCGAATTAGTTATGATATCGATAATGGTTAGCAATAGGGTTCATGTTATCTCGACCACACATATACTTTATAATAATTATTAATTACTAATTATAGGTAGTAATATTATTAGCGAATTATATACAATTATTTATTTAACTTTTTATTCTACTACCTACTAAACTCTGATCAAGAAGATTGCATAAGTTTATCAAAGTTTCGTAGTCAGAGATATATACATACCTACCGTAAATTTAATATTATTTTCCAATTTTTTATTATGTCAATAATAAAAGTGCTGTAGTAAACATTTGATGTTTCAAGTCTCTAGTATGGTTATTTTTTTTTGCTTATAACAAATTTTGGTAGTTATCCCTTAGCTTAAGAAAACTATTGAGAAAATTAAAAAATTATCTCTCTAAAGTACCAATTATAATATTAATTTGCTATCAGATAGATCTTTACTTAAAACCACTAACTCCTTCACACTGCTCAGAATCTAAAAATAAAATATTTAGTAAATAATGTTCTTTATAATATAATTTCTATTTTTATAATATAACTTAACACACATCGCCAATTCATTCAATAATCAAATACTTAGGTATTTAAATAGTAAGTATTAAACTAATCATCACAGAAAATGTATACATACCTACTTACTTAACAATAAAATGTTTAACACTGTAATCTATATTAAATAATAACGGGTACCTATATTTTCCCTTGTGTTGTGCTATTGCAGTGGTATTATATTTTGTATTTCTTATTAAAATAGGTACCTACTTCAAAAAATACCCAAGTTTCAGGATGTTTTATCACAGAACAAAAGAATTATTTCATTTTGTTGTATTATTATTGAAAGATGGTAACATGATAACATAGATATAAATAAAAACAAATGTCTACAAAATAATTTGTTAAATAAAAACAAATTATTTTGTGGAAATTGGGTTTAAATTTATATCTGTAAATGTAAGTAACTCAACACCAAAATATTAAAAAAAAAAATACATGATAACAGTTTATTACAATTTAGAACATCACTATCTATCTCTACATAAAATTAATAAAATGCCAATTTCAGATACCTATTCAATAAATCATCAACTCCAATAACTAGATTAATAGCAGTTGTTACAAAAATATGATCCCAGCCCCATTAATATATAATTCCAGAATGTATAAACCAATGCAAAACTGTGAACAAATTTATAAACAAATATACCTATAACTAACGAACTAACAATTATAACTCTGATTATTCAATATTCTTTATTGATAGAAATTAAAAGTAGGTATACCAATGAATATGAATAAAAAAAAAGATTAAAACTGAACTTGATGGTTATTATCTAAAATTAACGTTTTTTAACTCACCATTACCGAAAAGTTCCTCGTCCGAAAATAAAGATTCATCTACTGCTGACATGTTTGTATCTTTTGTCATCATAGTCCTATTTCTAACATTATTTACACAAATTGATATTTAATTGAAATTTGCAGTCATGAGGTTTCTAAACAAAAATAATTGGTTTTTTTCTTCTTTCGATCATTTTAACGTATCGTCAGATAAATATTAAGTATAGTAATTACAATCCGACGACCGTAAACGAAGTAGAGTCCAACGACTTTTACAATAAATTGAAATCTCAGAAATGCATAAAAAAAAAATAAATAAATATTAGTCAGAAGTTAGAGACGATAATAAAACGTACATTGTACAGTGTGACCGTATGTTTGCATAAAAAATTCTGTGATATTTTTTTTATAAAAAATGGGCGTGTTCAACTTCTTCCGGATTACAGTCTGTGTTGTACGGCCAGCGAAAAGTGAGCCGCTATTATCATGCTCCAGATGGACAATTTTATCGTAATCAGGGGTTCTCCGTTTGAGACCATTAGGAACATGTGGCGGGTTTTTTAAAAATTAACCGATGTTTACATGCGTATACCTACATTGTATTTTACCATCTTATGAACTCATTATTATTGTCCCTTTGGCATTCCTCCCCATAGAAAAAAAGTATAATGCATTCAGATATGTTTCCTTTCCTGCTGTTCATGACATCCTCAACCTTCGACTGGTGTGTTTGCGCGTGTGTTATATTTGTTATTTTCGTGTTATTGTGTGCCTTTTTAAAGTTTATATTTCAATTATTAATTTATTATTATTATTTAATAATATAAATTAATAATTATTTATTCATTTTCATTATTTAAGTGTTTTATATTTTGTTTAAAATTTATAACAATACTTTTTAAATGGCATCTTACCAGTATATCTATTCTCAAACGAAAAAGGTAATTTTTAGTGTATACAATTACTTTAAATTATTAGCCGATGACAAAAATAATCCCGAACTTTCTATTTTTTTTCGAAAAACTATCGTGAAGTAACAGCCGAATCGGGTGGCGTAAGTCTTGCTAGTATTAAACGAATTTGTGCAGAAGGGAAAAAATTAGCTTTAAATGATCTTGACGCCGGACCTTCGACAAAAACTTCGTTTAAGTCACCAAGGAAGACTTATAAGCGTGCGAAATATGCTACTAATCCAGATGATTTTGACAAAGAAGTTGTTAGAAGAACCGTTCATAGTTTTTACGATAATGGTCAATTTCCTACAAGTGCGAAAATATTAGCAGCAATGCACGGAAAAACTAATTATCGGGGTTCAAAATCATCCATAAAAATTCTTTTAAATAATTTAAATTTCAAATACAAAAATTGTAACGATGGACGAAAATTTCTGATGGAACGAAATGATATTGTTGCTTCTCGAGTTAAATTTTTAAGGAAAATGAACGAGTTTAGGCGAAATAACGACACAAGGCCAATTGTTTACTTGAATGAGACGTGGGTAAACCAAAACCATACGCGAGGTCACATATGGCAAAATTCAGACTATACCGAAGGATTCAAGGTACCTATTGGAAAGGGCAGTGGATTCATTGTATGTCACGCCGGGTCACCTGCATTTGGTTTTGTCAAAAATTCCAAAATGGTATTTAGATGTAAATCAGGTAATTTGGAAGACTACCATTCACAAATGAAAGCCACAATATTTGAAAAATGGTTTATTGATATGTTGGGTCATTTAGAAAGACCGTGTATTATAGTGATGGATAATGCCTCATATCACTCGATGTTAGCCGAAGACTACCCTAAGGCTAATACTCGAAAGGCAGATGTTCAAAAATGGTTAAAAAAAAAATCTGTAAATTTTTCTCTTTTAGAAACATTGAGTGAACTACGGGAAAAAGTGAAATTGACGATGCCGAGAGAAAAAAAATATAAATTGGATGAAATTGCATTAGAAATGGGCCATGAAGTAGTAAGACTTCCACCATACCACTGTCAATATAACCCAATAGAGTTAATTTGGACACAAGTCAAGGGTGAAGTTGCTGAAAAGAATCACACATTCAAAATGACAGATGTAGAAGTGTTGGTTAATAATGCATTAAATGCGGTGACAAAAGTTGTTTGGGCAAAATGTGGCGAACATTATAATAAAATTCAGGAAGATGATTTTATAAAGGAAGGTTTAAGAAACGAAATTTTGGAACCAATTATTCTTACCATAAATCCTGATGAGAGCTCCAGTGACGAAGGTGACAATGATATTTTTAATATTGTATAAACTAATGTGTGTTGTAACGACCCAAAAATCAGTGGGTTATTTATATATTTAAATTGCACTATGATATACAATAACATATTTTTACCTAATGTTAAGCTTTTATAAAAAAAAAATAGAGAAATTATTTCAATTTTATTAAAAAAATTTGTAAATGTGTAACAATCAGCAATGTCCTGCATTTTGATAACAAACATTATAATAAAGTTTGGATTACTGATATATATATAAAAATATATAAAATTCAATATATTTATGTACCTACCTTTATAGTCCACAAGTTATATAGAACAATCCCATATTTATTTACATAAAACATGTACAATATACACATCTACCTATTATGCCAAGCTAGAAATTGCCAAAGCTAGGATACATATAGAGCGAGCCATACAAAGGATTAAAATATACCATATATTTAAAAATAAAATGCCATGGAAGTGTATGTGTAAAATAGATAAAATTGTTCATATTGTTTGTGGTATTACAAATATTTCAAACCCAATAATAGGAAATGATGGATTATAATATTTTTATAATGAACTAATTTGTATATCCTGTAAATCATGTATTTTATTTAAACATAACATAAATTAAAAAAAAAAGACTTATTAATATGTAAAATAATGTGTAATAAAATGTAATATAACATAAATATAATTGTTTAAATAATTTTGTATTAACCTTATATTTTATCCTTATTCTATAATAAAAAAGGTAATACATGTTTAAAATATATGAAACTCAGTGAAGAATATAACTCTTTACAAAATTCTAAATCTAACTTCTATTAATAAAACAGAATCGGTCATTTTTTCATATATAACTAAGTAACATTGTTTAATATTACAAAGTAATAAGCCTAATTGAATTTGTCCGTAATAAGAATATTTTTTTTTTTAAAAAAAAATTATAATATAAATAATATTTAATAGAATTAAAACCAGTAATAAATAAATTATATTTTATGCTTAAGCAATATTACTATCGCTATTATCTGCAATTTTTTCTTTAGTACTTCATTAAGATTATTTACTGATGGATCATTACAGTTATGTTGTAGGGATTGGAAAATGTACATGCTATGCAGTGTCAGACTGGTATCAAAAAGCCTAGTTCGCAATAATATGACTAATGGGCCTATAGTAAACAAAAAAATACCAAAAGTTCTACTAAATATAAAGTATTCAAAAAAGCTGCATTTAAAAACCTTTAGAAACTATAGATTGTGTACTTATGATCTTTACCTTGATCACCGAAACAGTGTGGAAGTTTGTAAAAAATATGAATAATAATAATATTATAAACAAATTATTGTCTTAGTACATTTTAAAACTCCTTTAAAATTTAATTACAAAATCAAATTTTTGGTTTCAAATTAAATGTAAAATGATTAAATTTGGAATATTATGATTTTTTCATGATAAATGAACATAATATGTTAAAAAGAAGTTAATTTAAGTATAATAAAAGAAGATTAGTGGTACTATTAATTATATTATATAATAATAATATAAGAGTCATATATAATCAATGGTGGTACATACATTTTATCCGAAATTGTAATGCATATTTTGATAGAAAAATTTAAATACTTAATCATTTACAAAATTTAAAAACTGATAAATTGTTTAGACATTTTGTACGTGGTTGCAAAAAAAAAGTTATTAATACTATGTGTATGAATTCTAAAACTCGAAAATTAAGCTAGAAAATAAAAATTAACTGTGAAACTTGAAGGATCATGAAGGTAAATGGTAAAATCCAGAATGTTGTGAAGTTTTATAAAAATAAAACTAAAAAGAATAATAATGACCCTAAATTATTTTTATTTCTACAAAAATAATTGTAGTACACATGTTCTGTCTAAAAATCTATTCTGTAAATAAAAATCGGACCCGAAGAAAAATATGCAAATAGATTTACCTATCAATAATTATTATTATCATTGTTTAAATATAAGCAAAGAGATCAAGCTGGAGGTTTAGTCCACAATTGCAGACTAACGGTCTTATCCAATCCAATCCTGATATCATGCTTCTAAAAGTGTTAAAAAGAATTGACATCCTAAAATCAGATTAATAAAATTTTTTTTATTCATATTACTATGTAAAATTTGTATTTACCTTAACAGATTTTACAAATTAGCATATATCCGTGCCATCCAATGGATACTCGCTCTGTCATAAGACTTAGTGACTAGGGCTGTGTCATTTGAGTTGTTTAGAAAAAAAAAATTGTTGAAGTGAATTTGCATTTTGATTTTCAAAATATTTATGAAATAAAGAAAACATTCATTTACATTTGTTTCTCTTTCAAACACCTAAAATGATATTATATTTCATATTATACATAGGTACCTAATAAACATTTGAAACGTATATTATTGATTCATTCTTACTTTGCTTCATGAAGGTACATGAAGGAGAAAGCCAATCAGTGAGGAGATAAATTAATATTTTCAGATATTCATGATTCATAACAATTTGTTCTCTGTTCTAAGCAAGTATGAACCAAACCTGACTATTTACTTTCTTTATCTATAGATCACTTTTCTGAACATACTAAATGATTGTAAGAACAATAATGAAGTTGTAATTTTGATTTTGATCTATTTCCATTGGAACCACTTATCTGTAAAATTAATACAAAAATATAGAACTAAATTATATCTAGATATCACTTTTTAGTTTATTAAATTATGAAAAGTAAAATAATGTTTTATTTATAATACTATAATTGTTTCATTATATTTAATAATCAATGAATACATTAAAAATATAATTTATTTTTAAGTGGTAGATTATTTACTTTCAAATATTCTATATAAGTACAAATTAATATTAAAATTGATAAATGATTTAATTAGCTAAAACCTTAAAATAATAATAATTAAACACATACTTATAAACAGTTAAACTTAATCAATTATAAAATAATGAATTTTGATAAAAGTGAAAATTAATAAAAACTGAAAATTTTTGATAAACCTAAATAATTTACAATTTTTTCTAATAACTTTCCCCCTTTGGAATCGTAATTGAATCCAAACATTTTCTCCAGAGGGTAATCTTTTTTTTTGGTAATTATTTACTTATAGTACCTTAATATGTGTCATATATTTTAAAAATTAAAAACTTAAAATACTACAACTTCTGTGTTGAACAATATTTTAGAAAAGGAAGTGTAATTTTCTAGAAAATATTCTCCTTTAAAAAATATGTAAAAGATGTTAAACTCTAATTTTAATATATTAGCTATGTGTTTTGTATTATGGGATATTGCTATATTACCTATTTAATAGACGGAGGCAGTAAATGTAGGTACCATGTTCTCTTGCATTATTATAAAAAATATGAGAATATATTCTAGAAAATGGCATATCCTTTATGTAAAATATTATTTAACATAGAAGTTACACTAACCTTGTATTAAATTTTCAGGCCTTTAATCCTAAAATTATCACTTTTATTACAAAATCTATGATATTGTTATAAATACCTATAAAATAACATAAAATTTGTACAACTAAAAATGTTATAATGCTAATATAGTATTAAAACATATATGTTGTATAAATTAGGAATTATGAATAAAAAACAATATTCAGTTTTAAAGAACATAATTTTTTTCGTTTTTATATAATTTTTTCATAAGTTTGAAAAAGCTATTGAGAAAACCAAAAAATAATAATTAAATTAAAGTTCTGAAATTACATCTTAAATATTGTGATTATAAAACTATTTTAAAAATTCCTACTTAAGCAAACAAAATAAATACTAGATCTACTTTTTTGACCCAATAATAACTATATTCATCAGGGAGCGTTTGAGATTCTAGGAGGGCTTATGCCCCCCTGAGGTATACCTGAATTCGATAATGTTTACAATTAAAGTAAGTATATGTGGTACCAAAGATGTATAAGCTTACCATAAAGGATGAGAACAATTTTTACTACATGAAAATTTGTATATATGCTTACATAAAGGTGTTTTCGTATCAATCCACAACAGCATATCACCATAAATGTTGCAAAGGAGTAGGTAATTAATTCCTATTATTAATTTACTATTAATTCAGGTAACTGAATAATTTCTCCAGAATTGAATTGTTATTGAGATTGGATAAGTAGTTAGGTAGGTACCTACCTAAAAAAATTTTAATTTTAATATCATTATTACCTATAATTAATTTAGTATTAATAAAAGAGCTATAGACTAATGTTGTCATAATTTAAATCACATAATATAACTAAATATTTAAAAATGTTTAAATATTCAAATAATGATTTAAAATATGTCTTACCTACCTATACTTATAAATAAGACTTCTTTTCAACATTATTTCATCAGCTGTAGAGAAACATTGTATACTTAGAGTAGTTTTTCACTGTTTTTCTACAATTATAGAAAAAATAGTTGAATACAATATCAATTATAATTCACAAATTCTATGTAAATACATTAAAACTTTTTATATTTGATTTTTGTTAACTTACTTCATTAACTTGAATTTTTTTTGTTATATAATTCATACATTTTGATTTCATATTGTGTCAATTATGCTAATGATTTTTAAAAATTTCAAGATGTCCAAAGTTTAAAAAATAATAGCAATTATTCCAAAAACATAATGGATTCTTAATTATACCTATATATCTCAAATGTTAAATTGACTTGTACAAAAAAAATTAACTTGACTTAATCATTAAGAAAAATACCTATTAACTTTAAACTTTTAATATTTTTTTCTATTAACTGAGTTCAAAAAACTATTAGCTTGTTCAGCATTGGTAAAATATATCCTTAAAACATGCTTAATAATGTTTGTGTCGCTAAAAACTGATGGGCAGCAAATACATTTTACAAATAAAATTAATAGTAATAAATAAAATAAATTTATAATAATTTATAATATCTTATATTAATAAAAATGCCGAAAATATCTATAAATCTCAAACAAATGTTTATTATGTTATATATGTTAATTATCACCGCGACACTACTTATGTTCGACGTCGTATTTCATAGAAAATTGGAGAAAATGTTCGAATTATATACCTACTGTCCATTATTAAATGTTAATAAGAATTTAACACAATTCGAAAATATCTCCCGATTTGGTATAAAACACGTTGAGTAAGTATAAGAACCTCACAATTTTTTTGTTTAAAAACTACTCATTCTAATTCCAACAGTCCGTCACAATGTGTACTCCGATAACAATAAAATGTTGAAACTTATTAAAAGTTTTCATTAGGCACTTACTAGAGGAAATGATCAATGGTAGAAATCGGGGAGATTTGAGGGGCTTAGCCCCCCTAAAAGTTTGTAAAGCCCTCTCAAAAATTAGTTGAAAAATTATTGTATTTATATGGATACTTTTGCTAAGTGACGTAAGAACATTTTGTATAGTAGAAAAAAAATGTCTGGTTTTCACAAACTCATACCCATTTTGTTTTGATTTATCGATTTTTATAAATTCTCAGATACATAATATTTAAATTAAAAAAATTTGCAATTGAATATTTATCTGTATATGCCACAACTTATTTGTGCAAATAAACTTTTTCTAAGTTGAAGTACATTAAATCAAAATATAAGTCGGTCATTTCGGACAAACATTTGGAATCCCTTCCAAATTCCAATCTCTCATTTAATGTTCATAAATGATAATAAATAATATTGGGATTAAAGACTTTTAGATTCTAACATGTGGTAACATTAATTTGGGGGCTTGATAGTAACGATAGTAACTTTACTATCGAATTCGATTTTTTTCGATAAGTAGGACGTATTGAGTGCACAATCTGGTTTCATTTAATCTGTGATATAATTTTTTGTTGATTTGTGATAACAATTGATAACACCATGAAACTAATCAACAACAATAATATTTGTTTACATTTTGAATAACTAAAATCTGTACAGCGATATCGTCCGATTTGGTAAGTTTCACTTGTTTCACTTGTTTGTTTTATATTTTTATTTAATATGGCAGAAAATATATTGAATATCGAAGACATGGAAATCGTCTTGGACGATGGTACACCGAGCGTAACAATGGACGTTAGTGAAGATGCCGACTTACCCGACGATGACATGTTTGACTTTTTGATTGTTCAAGAGATTGAAACGCCCACCATTGAAACTAAAATCGAAGTACCTGCTGGTACATCTGAAAACGAAAACGAAGCCATTGTTTATAATTTAGAAGGAAATACGATACAGAGCTATGATTCAGGTCAAGTCCCTATTACTACGCTGGCTGATTCTGAAAGCCCTTTGCAAATTAAGAACACAACAAATGACGGTGATGACAATACAGTAGTCGAAGGACCTCGCTCGAGACAAATGGGAAAAATTCCATTAGCCTTAAGAGGGCTTATTGGCCAAGCTAAAATGTTCATGTTAAGGAAAAACTATAACATGGCTATTAAAATTTGTGTGAACATATTGAAAGAATGTCCAAATGCATCTGAACCATTTTTCACACTGTCTGATATCTATGAACAAATGGGGGACATCAAGAAAAGTTTAGAAACGGCCGTAATTGGTAACAGTTTAAGTAGTGTAGCATCTGAAGATTGGGTATTATTAGGTGAAACATGCGAAGCTAACAACATGTTGTCATTAACAGATTTTTGTTTGACAAAAGCCATACAGAAAGATAAGCGTAATTTGGACTTGCATATTAAAAAAGCATCCGTAATGGAACGATTGGGCACAGCTAAAAGTGCCATGTATGAATATGACCGTCTATTACGTAAGTTGAGACCGGATCAAAAAGATTCAATTATGACTTTATCTAAATTATTAATTGACAATTTCGTTAATGACAACAATTATGATCGTGCTTCAAATATATTTATACATGTATTTACATTATTTCCAAATGATGTAAAGCCTGAAGATTTTATAACATGTATGAATTATCTTATTAAAACTAAAAGTTATAAAAAAAGTATAGAACTCTTTGTCGAACATTTTAATCTTGAGTTTGTAGCTGATGTGAATAATGAATCAATAACAGAAATCCTCGAATGTGTGGTGCCTAGTACTATGCCAATGTTGATACGAGTCAAACTAATTGAGATTATAATACAGCTTAAATCCTTTTCAATATTACCACCAATTTATGAACCATTTTTAAATATGACTGAAGTAAACCAATTCCACCTAGATATTGCCAATGCCTTATACAATGCCAATCAATATGAACATGCAATTCTGTTTTTAGAACGTTTGGTAAACTTTAAAAATGAGATATTTGATCAACATACACTTAAAATAAAGTACTCTGATTGTTTAAAATCTTTGGGACGTCTTGAACAAGCTGTTGACAATTATAATAAGTTATTAGAGGCCAATCCATATCAATTAACTGTTAAATTTGATTTATATATGTCACTGAAAAAATTAAACCGAATAGATGAAAGTCTGGAAATATTGCTTCAATGCAATGTTGAAAATCTAGATTGCAGACTGTTATATGAATATATTTTAGCAATGATTGATAAAGATAATATGTTTGAGCTGTGTTTAAAAGCAGCCAATTTGATGTTTTCCCGCCACTGTTTACCGGTAAACTCTTTAAGAGAAGTGAAGACTATGGTGGCAATACATAATATAGAAAATAGACATGATACTTTATTAACAATGAAGAAAGAATTATATGGTTACCAACAAAACGATATCTTAACTATCAATCCACTTCCTAGTGTGGAGGAAGAGTGGCTCATAATGTGCAATATTTGTTTAAAATGTCTTGAACATAATGTTTATTATGAAGGTTTAAAAATCTTGCTTTCAGCCATGAACTCAACTGTATTAGCACCGTACAATCATCAAATTGTTTTAAATACTCTAAAATTTGCATTCAAAACTAGAGCTTACAGATTAGGTTTCATGTTGTCCAGGTACTTATTATTAAAATATCCCCAAGCACCACAAATTTCTAATATATTTTTTTACTTTTTACAAAAGTCTGCAGTCAAAAAACAAGCAAAATTTATTTTTCGACTAGCTGCGAAGTACCCAGAAAATATTTCCTTAAACTTACTTGATACCAATGTGTTTAATGATACATACAACTATCAACTTATATTTTCGAGGTATACTGAACTATTAAATAAATTAGAAGACAAAAGTACTCTCTACTTCATGTTAGGAGTGGTTGTGCTTAGATTATGCACATTTAAAGTCGGCGCAGATAGACACAATTTAGCACTACAAGGCATTGGATTCTTAATGAAGTACAAAGAACACAGAGGTGTTGAACATGAACAAGAGTGTTACTTTAATATTGCCAGAGCACATCATCAAGTAGGCATGGTAGCAAAAGCCCTGCACTACTATAAATTAGTTTTGCAAACTGATCCATTGCATGAGGATTATTGTTTAAAGAATGCTGCAGCATATAATTTACATTTGATTTACATGGAATCGGGAAACGCTAGTGTTGCATTGATGTACATTAGTCATGTGCAAGTGTAATTTATTTTTTATGTATAAAAATAGGTACATTTTGTTAATTATTATGTAAAAAATATTTGTAATTGTTAATATAAGCTTAATTTATTGGTATTCAATTAATAAAGTAGTATATTTTGATAAAATAATTGGATTTTGTAATATTTTGTAAAGGTCTGTTTACACTATGACGGGATAGAATTTATCTAGAACCTGTCATCTGTTTTATTAAGTTTTCACTACCCAGGCTGGGACATCTAAAACACAATTTAGAAAATTAAATTTTATGAAAGTGAATAAAATGTTAATAATTTTGTCAAAAATATGATATTCGCATAACAAAAATTAAATTTCACCTAAATATGAATATATTTTTGAAATTTATTATGATCTTATTCATTTTTTAATAAAATAAGAGTAGTGTATGATAGTATGTAATATAGTCAGGTAGATATATCATATGTAATTGAAGGGTGATATTGCAAAACGTGTTAGTGCTATTTTAAAGAAAATTTGTATTAAAATACATTTTTGTAGTAAACAAGTCTGGGAATTCAATGGTAAAATTTCTTATTTGTAATATCAATATTTAGTTTAAAATATCCATTTGAAATATTAGTTTCTTGGTCATAAAGCATTAAAAAACAAACGAAAATGCTCTCTCCAGAACAATAAATTATTTGACACACACGTTTTGCAATATTATTAATATAATTATAATAAGTTTTTAATAAGTGTATAGTTAAAGTATGAATATTTGGCTTAAAATTAAATTTATTGAAAATATAATTCCTACATGTCATAGATTATGTTCTTTTTATTAATTATGATAGGATATCATATCCTAAAATCAGCTAATTATTCACGAATTGGAAATGAAAAACCCGATTTACTATGTTGTGCATGTGTCAAACAAAGGCAACTGAATCAGAGTCGAGTACTACGTCCTCTTATTGTGGATCAATGGAAAACCTAGAAGATAAATGTTACAGAAAATATTATAAATGCTCATACTTGACCTGTTCACTAAAATTGTATCCGCTCCAGCATAGTGGAAATACTATATTTTTCCTATGCACTTTCCATAAAGTATTCATATATACATATAATATGGCCTGGATGGATCCCGTTGTAGTGTAAATAAGTAAATAGTTTATTGCATAGGTCTGCACAGACATTTTTCACAGGTGGCTTATTTCTTTTTTGTCATATGTGTTACTATTACTCGGGCTCAAATAGCAAATAAGTTATTAGAAAAAAAATGTCATTCGATAATTTTCTGGCTTTAGTATGTATTACCCATCCTCCCATTGCCATCACAAAAATTTGTCATTTTTTTTTTATGAACTTGAGATCATAGGTGGTGTACGTGCACACCCTGCCCCACACCTATTGTTTATTGTAACAAATACAGGAAAAATTGGTTCGCTAACTGTCACAAGCTAATTCAATAAACAAAGTTTGTAAACGGATGAGCTGAGTTCATTAAAAACATACACATACATATTTATAAATAAATTAAATATAATTAAAATTTTTAATATTCATTTTTGGAGATATACTAACCAACATATTTTCTTATTTCTTTATATTGAGATTTATTTTTCTACAAATTTTTTTTAACATATTTTATATAACCTATTTCAAACTTATTTTGTGTTTTGTATTGTATTAATTGTAAAACAAAATATAACAACAATGAAAAAGTATAGTATTAGTAATAATTACATTACAATTATTGAACTTAATATAAAAAATTATTATTAGAATCATGGCCACCACAATCGGTAAATCTTGCAACACAGTACCATTTAAATTATTTTGTCGCGTTTGTGAAGACATATGTAATGCTAAAAATGATAAGAAAGTCCTCATTGTAGAAAAATTCATTGGCAAATGTAGAGGGTCTATTGAGAAGAGTGACAACTTAAATGTTGTAAGTTGATTAGTATTTACTGAATAAAATAAAACTAAACATTTTATAAATAATTATATCACTTTTTTTTTTTTTAGGAGGACACATTTTATCCAGCTTTGAGGTTACTTCTTCCATCGTCCGATAAACAAAGGGGCGCATATGGTGTCAAGGAAACAGCTTTATCAAAATTATATGTAAAAATATTATGTCTAGCAAAAGATAGTCCTGATGCTCAAAAGCTTTTAAATTTTAAGTAATAAGTGTATTTAAATTAAATTATGTGCTAAACTTTTGATAATAAATTCTCCAAAAAAATAAAATGCATTTAGAGCACCAAAAGTTAATGGACCATTAGCTGGAGATTTTGCTGAAACAGTTTATTGGGTTATAAAAAGTCGCTTTGAAGAAGATGGTTCGATGACTATAGCGGATGTCAATCAATTATTGAACGAAATAGCTATGAAACATGCTACCCATGAATCAAGTAAATTATATTTCATAATATATTAACCATCAACTAGATTAGAATATATTAATGATTGTTTAATAATTAATTAGTTAATAATTTTTATTTTACATATTAGAAGATATTGAACAAACATTACAGTTAATGCTGTTAAAATTCAGTGCTAACGAGCAGAAATGGTTAATTCGTTTATTATTAAAAGATATGCGTTTGGCTATAGCTCATACAAAAATATTGAATGCGTATCATCGTGATGCTAATGAATTATTTGATGTTTGCAATGACTTAGTTAAAGTATAATATATGATATTAATATTAATATTATATATATATTATTTCTATTAAAATGTATAAGTAATTGATGTGCAATTATTTTAGGTATGTAAAATGCTGAACAATCCGGCAGTGGTTTTGCATGAGATATCTATAAATATTTTTGAAGCCTTTAGTCCAATGTTAAGCCAACGTTGTGATATTAGTGATGTAAGTAAAGTAATAAAGTCACAAATTGATGATTTCTTTATTGATATAAAATTGGATGGTGAACGGTTTCAAATTCATTGGGACAAAGACAAAAACCAATTCAAATATTTTTCCAGGTGTGTTAATACTATATAAAATATCACAATAATATATATTCATTTAAACCATAATTATTTCATTTTTATAGGAGAGGTAATGATTATACAGATACATATGGCTGTAATGATGTTAATGGTGTTTTAAGTCCCATATTAGTGAAACAGTTTAAATCTAATGTAAAGAACTGTATCCTAGATGGTGAAATGATGTGTTATAACACAAAATACAAGTCTTTTTCTACAAAAGGTGATTTTTAATGATAATTATTATTTTCAGTATTTTTATTGTAATATTTATTGAAATATGAATGTTATTATAGCTAAGAATATCGATGTAAAAAAACTCAGAATTGGGAACACGCATCAGCCGTGTTTTTGTGTGTTCGATATAATATATTTCAATGATCGGGTTTTAACTAACGAACCGCTAGAAAAAAGATTAGATATTTTGAATTCGGTTTTTGAACCTTTAGAAGGGATTTTTGTACCGACTACAAGACACAAAGCGAGAAAGTAATGAATAAAATAAAATACATACCTAGTTAATTTAATTTCAAGAATAACTAATATTTTTAGTATTATTTAATATTTTTATATACATTTAAAATATATATATATAAATTGGATTTAAAAAATTATAGAGACGAAATAATAAATTATCTTGAAGATGCAATTGATAATCATGAAGAGGGAATTATAGTCAAAGATCCACTATCAATTTATAAGCCAAATTCACGAAATGCAGGCTGGTATAAAATTAAGCCAGAGGTAAAAATTTAAAACACCAATATTTATTTTAATCAATACACAGTACCTACACACTTTTTAAATTTATGTGTTTTAGTACACAGAAGGTGCAATGATCGAATTGGATCTTTTAATCATTGGAGGATTCTATGGGAAGGGTAAAAGGCGAGGTGTTGTAAGCCATTTTCTTTTGGGTCTTTTAAAGAAAGGTAATTGAAATTAAATATTTTTTTTTTTGCATTTATAAAAATTTGTCACCAAAAACCAGACACAGGTCCTTAACTTTTAAATCACACTGATTTTTTTATACCTTGTCTTACACCCGTCTTAAAACCCATTTTACAATATTCATTATTTTTAACCTCTTATATGATAATTACATTATAAGGATTGTATTTTGTTTATTAATAATACAATACTGACTTACACTGAGGTAAACAAAATAAAATGTGAATGCCCAACACCAAAATCATTATTCTTATTTTGAGTAGTTTTCCTAAGTGTCATAAAATAAAGTTTTGAAACCTATTCAGTTAAAGTTCAGTTAGTTCTGGCTAAATTCCTGATATCTAAACATATCTATCTTAATTTGTTTAAGAAATTTTTAAAATTCTTAATGTACATTAAAAATATTATATAAACAAAACAAATAATACCTAGTCCCTAATAATTATGAAATGAAAAAGTAATTTTAAATAATTTGATTAAAATCAACAGAACTAATAATACTATCTCCCTAGTAACTAAATCAACAATTGTAACTGCACTAGTAACTACAGACAGACAGATGGACACAACAGGGATATAAGATGTCTAAACTTATGTTTAGAAACTTAAAACTATCTTTTATAATGGAAATATTTTATGAATTTAGGGAAAATTGCACAGAATCGGTTTTTGAATGCAATTATTTATTTTTGCTTTCAAATTAAAAATAATACGCTATCCTGAGAATCAAAAAAAAAAAGAAACGATGGACCAACTTTCACCATCTGTATTTGGATTTATTTTTAATTTTCTAAACTACAACAATTAATACCAACTACGTTTAAACTACTTACCAACTTAAAAAAAATAGTTGATATGTAACAGTTTTGATATTTGCTATAACCATAACCAACACCAATCAAGTTTATAAAATCAGTATCTACCTAAACTAAAATATTTTATTTTTGGTAATTCCTTAAAAAATTGTAACCAAAAACAAAAGATTAACGCATTTTTATTAGGGAAAAAATTTTATTTTTGTTATTTTAATTAATAAACTTTAAAGTATATTATTTGTTACTGTATTGAAGATATTATTTAAATTTGTTAGACTCGAAGCTATAGCTATTATAGATATTACTAGGTTGTGAAATCCCTTCTTTAATCAAAAATCAAATATAACCGATTACAAACTCTGTTTCTAATTATTATTGCTCATTGCTTCATTTTGAGGATTGAGAGTGCTGCCATTATATGATTAGTAAACTATTGTTAGAAGTGTAGCTGGATAAAGTAAAAATATTTAATCCTACAATGATTGAGACCTAAAAAAAAAACTAAATTAATAATTACATTTTTATTTAAGAAGATTTGAAAAAAAATATAAAAAAAATTTCAGAAATCAATTTTAATATATGTAATACTAATTAAAATATCAAAAATAAATTTTCACGATATCTTACGATAAGAGGCCAACAAACTCAAACCTTTTTATATAAATAAAAGAAAATTATTGATAGTAGGTATGTGTAATTTTAATTTGCCTTTAGGTTTAAACACTACTAAAATATATACTGCTTACAATCTCTATCAATAAATACAAATTTATTATATTTCCTTGACTTGATTAAAATTGAATTAATTTCATTTTACAATATTATTGACTGACCATGTGTGCAAAATAATCCCTAGATGGTGAATCATTAAAATGTGTTGCAATCAGTAGAGTTAGTTCAGGTTTTTCAACAGAAGAACTAGACGAATTGTCGAATAAATTGTCACCTCACTGGCAAAAAGTATACCCTGGAAAGATGCCACCTAATATTGAGTGGGATAAGGAAAAACCGGACCTTTGGATTGAACCGAAATCTTCAATTATTCTGCAGGTAAAATGAAACATTTTTACTTTACCACAAAACTAAATATTAAAAATAATTTTCAATTTGTATTTTATATAGGTCAAAGCCACAGAAACCATGAAAAGTAATACGTATAAAAGCAAAATAACTTTACGTTTCCCCCGGATAGAAAGGGTTCGATATGACAAACCATGGACTGATGGTCTAACTGTTGATGAATTTATGTCGATAATTACGGTTAGATTATTTAATTCAATTTAGGATAATAGATATTGATTTGCTATTAATTCCACATATTTTATCGTTATCCCTTATAGCAAACAAATGGAAAATTTTACACTTCCACTGTTGGAATAAAATCTCCAAGTAAAATTAGAAAAGGTCGCGTGACGCCTGCAGTTGGTAAAAATTTTCAAGCACCCAACTTGAATAATGTCAATTGTGTTAATAATATGTTTGAAGATAAAGAATTCTGTGTTCTTAATGATTGTGAAAAGATGAGTAAAAACGAAATTGAAAAGAAAATTCATGAATATGGTGGTCGAGTTGTACAAAATCCTGGTAAAAAAAGAAAAATATTAAATAACAAATTGTCGTTGACACAAAAAAAAACAGATTTTTTAGGAGATACAAAAAACATTTGAAAAAAAAAAACAAATTGCTAAAAAACAACAGAAATAAATTTATATTTTGTAAAAATATATAACCTTTCATAGTGAAAAAAAAAAAATGGAGGATAAAACAATAATTACGGAAATATTTAAGTATTTGTAATTATTTCACTACATAAGAGGTTTTATCATACAGAATTACTGTTGCATTTCAATATCTTCTTTGCAATTTTGCCCGTGTGTATCATATAGGAGGAATTGCATAGTAGCTAATACATGGTTTTCATTTATTCAATAATGATAGCACATGGGAGGTTTTATCATATTATTGCTTAATTTTTCTGAATCTAGTGATACCAAAATCTCAAACTTTTAAATTTGACACATCAGAGGTTTTTTCGTGTCAACGATGAAATACCTACTAAGTATTAGACATATAATACACATTTTACTTGTAATTAGGTAACGATACTTATTGTGTTCTTGCCAACAATATTAAACATATCAGGGCACATGCAATAAAATTATCAGGCAAGCACAGTATAATAAATATAAAATGGATTCTCCAATGTTTTATGGATCGTGAATTTCTCGATTGGACACCTGAGTATGTATTGTTTTTAACCAAAGAAGATCAGCTTTTATTGGATGACAAATATGATCAGTATGGTGATAGTTATTTAAAACTAGCGACCGTTGAAAGTCTACAACATGCAATGAATCGAGTTGAACTAGACGTATGTAGTTTAACTCGTTATACATTTTATACTAGAGATACCTATTTTTTACTTGTATTTAATATTTAATTGTACAAATACCCGTTTTATAGAAATGGCGTCAAAGCACATATATTTAAGTACACGAATACCTGAAATTCAATTACTCAGGTATTAATAGATTTTAGATATATGTGCCTAGGCTCAATGTGAATGTGTAATTTAATATATGTAGCAAATCATAAACATTATTTTATAAATATAAATAAACATTGTCTTATATAGGACGATTTAGTCAATACAAAAGTTGATGTATTTTTGGAATTTCAAAAAGAACTTTTCGATGAAGAACGGTGTTTTAAAATTTTTGGAAAATGCCTTGCTTATTTTGATGATTTAAATCTAGTAAGTTCTATAAACTTATAATTTGTCAATAAAATTACCATCAAACTTATTATGTTGAAGGACAATTTACCAGTGAGAAATTTCCATACTAATACCGTTTTAGAAATGCTGATATTCAAGTTTAATGGAGGCACAGTTTGTAAAAATATTGATAACGATACCACTCATGTTGTAATTCATTCAAGGTATATTTAACGTAATAACGTCTGATAAACTTCGTTATTATTATATTTTTTTGTTTATGTTGCAGTAGTCAAAATAACATTCAAAAATACCAAATCATGAATAAAGACAGGAAAAAAATATTTGAAATTGTTGATGAGAACTGGATAACACAACAAATAAAATAATAGTAATAAAAACAAAACAAAAAATTAATTTGTGATATTTTAATTTTCTTATTCCAATTTGTGCACAACTCACTATAATATTAACTACTACATTTTTAATAATATAATATGTATTTCTATAATGAATTTTTATTTTTTTTTTGTTAATTTTACATTCTTATTTTGTTTCAATCTAAACTACTAAAATTATAAATAAAAAAAAAATCTTTCTTAAAACATAAATAGTCTACTTTACTTAAACGATCTGTTTCAGTCAATTGACACAAAACAGCCTTAATGAATACATAATGATATCGTAATATTTTTACCATTAATATATACATTTTCCAAAATAGTCCGTAACATAAAAAAAAAAAAAAAAACAAAATAAATCCGCACTTTGTTAAATAAATAGTAATGTATGCCTGGAATATAGGCACAATAATTATGTAATGATAGTTTGGGTTCAAAGATGAGGAAAATCAAAAACACAATTATAACTTACCGATAAATGGGATAAGGGAGGATTTAAGGAAGTCAAAAGTTTATATTTTGAGATCTAACGTTCAATACTTATAAATGTTCTTTTTCTTTTTTTCTTTTAGTCTATTTACATGTATGCACTTCAGCGTTGCGAATACATGTTTTACACTGCACATAACAACACCAATGGAATTTACATTCACATTTCTCCCGTGTAACCAGTCGCTGTGTATTGTAACCCCTACCGCAACACAGCAAACTGCAACCGTCCATTCCATGTGATGTGCGATTGCATTCTCGACCATGAGTACCTAAAACGTGATACAATTATTTAAGCATTATTTAAAAATCACACAAACACTATGTTTGGGAATAAAACATTTTATTTTTCAAAACCTTTTTTATTACATTACACCGATTTATAATTTTAAAAATTTTTTATTTTTCTATAAATGTTTGAGAGTGAATTACTTAATTTAATTTGTATTTAAGTGATTTATTACTTCATTAATTTAGACATAAAAGTCTGACAAAATTACATAGTTTTCTTATTTTAAATCTGAAAAAATGATAAGATTCCGTAGGTCATTAACTAGAAAATGTTGTAAACAGAATTTATACATTTTTTTAATGAAAATTGTAAAAGAAGGGGGTTAAATTTTTGGAAATTTACTAATTTTTAAACCTTTGTAATATGAAAACAATATTCCCAACATTCTCTAGTAAAAACCTACAGATACTTAATATATTTTCAGAGTTAAAATTGGAACATTGCAAGTATTCTTAATTTTGTCAGGCTTTTAGGTCAAAATGAATGAAAATAAAATATGTATAACCCCATAAAACCGATAAGTTTGTAAGGGCCTTAACAAAACAATAAATATAATTTACTTTTGTTTGACTTTGATATTCTATAACAATTAAAAAATATTTTTTATACCTAGCGATTTGAAATATAAACATTAGGGAACTACCTACTTACTCTAAACTCAAATTTCAAATTAAATTTATTAGGTAACAAGTTTCTTTACAGTAAAAAAGTAAATTTATTTTCAGTTATACAATTGTATTATGATTCCAATTGCAATTTTTGAATTTTTTTTATTTAAGATTAAAGATACAAATATATTAAACATTTCATTGGTATTTTTGAAATATTAGTCATAAAAAAGGTAAACATATAATTTTTTATACTTTTAATAATGAACTGAATATTTAGAAAATTGTAAAACCACAATGAAATTGTTACTGAAATAGTGAAATGTTAGAATATGAGTAGGTAGGTTTATAACTTTAAAAACCACACTAAAATGTCTATTTGGCTATTTGTTTGTTTTGTGTTAAAATAATTGCACAATAATAAAATGTACCTATTTCTGACGGGAACTATTTATTAATATTTAATTTTAAAATGTATCTAAACATTTTTGAATAATAATTGTTAGATTTGATTAGTTCTGAAAATTACCTATATAAACCCAGTAGTGAATAAATAAATTGTGGAGACTGAAAATCTATAATAAAAATTATGCATTTTATTTGTAATGGGTATATAAATACCTATATTTTATTTATTGAATAAAAACTCAAATAATAAAATATGTAGATACTCAAACGCTAGAGCATTACAGAGAAAATACACGACGATCGCGAGTCTAGCGGAAGAAATTTTGAATAAATTTTTGAAAAAACATTTCTCATTTATATCAACTTAAAAAAAAAAACATAGAAAGATGAAACGATATTTATATATTAATAAATAAATTATTAAGACCATTATCTAGCGCCCAACCCTTACATATAGTCGTTTTATAATATGTGCATTTAAACTATTGATGGGCACTATCGAATAGGTACTATTCAATAGTCGCCATAAACTATCGAATAGTCTATTCCAGGGATGGAAAATACGATTTTATTAATGTGCCAAATAAGATAGAATTTAATACAATTATTTTCATCCGTGCCAGCAACTATTTTTATAAACACAATGTACCTATATTACCCATCTAAGATAATTTTAATAATATTCAATGAACACAGAGAAATGTTACAAAATCTAAATATAAAAATTAATAATACATAAGTTATTGAAAAGAATTATAAAAAAAATCAACTTTTATGTTTTGTTAGAAATTTTTTGGGTCATATTAGTTGAAAGATTTATTATGTCGGGTTGGTATGTTGTTTAATACATGCTGCCCAATATTTTTCTGTTAATCTGTTTCTAGTCTTTGAATATGCGTACGAGTATACCTACACCTAATATAGAGAAAAGGTTTTTACAAGAGTAAGTTAAAGCGAAAATTGTTAATAATGAGATTGCCAATTTTTTGACAGAATAAACCTTTTATTATTATCTATCTGAAATGCTATTCCAAACTTTCAATATTGTGTTTTCAACAAAGCATTTTATTTCCTTATTCTGTGACAATCGATGACGTTCCAATTCTTCGATACGATTCCGCATATTTACAATTATTTTATTGTCCGAATTGGATTAGATTGTAGATCGATAATTTGCATTTCTAAATTATCTAATTGCATCCAATTAAGAAGGTCTATATCGAAATCATGTCATAAAATCAAATCCGGATAGTTAATAATTTTTCAATTACTTATTTTAAAATCATGAAATCTTTGTGAAAACTATTGTTTAATAATACCAAGAATATTTGGAAATTCATAGGTGAAATCCCAATTTGTTTTTTCGAAAATTTCTACTTCGTCCAATATTTTTTTTAGTTTTTGAAAATATTCGAATTTGCCAGATTCGATATCTTTAATAAAAATATGTAATTTAATTTTAAACATACAGTCCTTGCAGTTTTTTATTCAAAATGTTTAAATGTACCTAATGTTATATCTGTGAAAAACATCAATTTTGTTAGGGAATCTGAATCATCAAGTTCTTTAAAATCTGTATTATTATAATCATGTAAAAATAGGCGAAATTCGTCCAATCAATGTACAAATCTTTCTAACGATATGGCTCGACTACGTAAAGTACATATAATTGTACATTGAAAGAATATCATATTCACAATTAACATAATTTAAAAGTTTTTTAAATTATCTTTTATGCATGTCACGTGCAACTATAAAATTAATAATTTTATTAACTTTTTCCGACAATTATTTTAAATCACTAGTACCGACTTTTGCACATAACATTTCCTGATGAATAATGCAGTCTATACCTGTGAAATATCTATGCCTCTCGTTCTTTCCGGTATATTTGCCAACTTTAAAAGCTCCTCGCGCATTTCATTCCCTTTACAATATCGTGCGAAAATGGCTAATCTAGCAAATTACTTAATATCAGTTGTATCGTTCAGACAAAGCGAGAAAAAATCGCAACTAAATATCGGTTTGTAATTGATCGGAAATATTAACGCTCATTTATAAAATTCTGTCTTTACCAGTAGGTACCTATAGGTACCTATTTCTGCTTAGTTGTAATTCTTGAATTCTTTGAATAATTTTTTTATTTATTGTTGAAATCTTGGAATAATCTTGGAGCAGCTTTTAACATAACCATTTTTAAAAACTCGCCATCAGAAAACGGTTTCGAGTATTATAAATTTAAAAACTAGTTTATGTGACGTTATTGGCAGTATTCACGAATTTGGATAACAAGTTAGATTGTTTTTCAGTTAGATACCTTTAATCGCTGACAAATTACCTACTTCTTTTCTCCCGGCAATATTTAATTCGGAAATTTCTTTATGGTTCGTTTTAAAATGCCGTTTAATATTATGTTCAATACACGATAATTTCACAGCACAGGCCACAATGACTTTTATCTCGTGCATGTTTAATAAAGCCATAATCAATCGTCCAAGATGGTAAAAAGTTTCAAACATCCAGTAATTTTTGTTTTTTATAGGTAACATTTCAATAATAATATGAATTAATAACGTAGAATGATTTACCTAAATTTACCAAAATACATAATACAAAATGCTGTTATTTATAATTTGTTTTTCGTTTCATTTTTAGGATGTCTTTAAGTTGTTAAAAATGAGAAATGCTAACATGAGTTATTCATAGAAAATTGTTAGAACTGACATCCTGTTAACTCCTATCATTCAGTCTGCAGATAAATACATTATAATCACTGTTATAGTATATTTTAAGAATTATTTAATTATTGTATTATTCACATATTCGTTCATTATTATTGTTACATAAAACAGTGGTATGGACACGGGGGGCGGGGGGTCTAGCATCCCCTATTGGTTTTTTTTTACTATATTAAAACGTTAAAATTAACAAAATTTAAAATGGTTAGGTAATAATTCATCTAGATACAAATTAAATTTTCAATTTAATGTCCTGTTTATTTTTTTTGTCCCGAATGCAAATCTACACCGTATGAGATATCAAAACCAAATTTTGCACTGATACCTATTTTTTTAACTCCTGAGTGTGTCTTAAAAGGAGCCACCCGGTGTTTAAGAGGTTTTGTATAGGCAATTTTTATGAAATTTTAAGAAAAATTAAAATCCAACGGTTTAAAAATATTTAATACAAAATATGAAATATTATAATATTTATCACGCTCGAGCGTGGTTTTTTTTTAACATGTTTTTTTGAAAACCTAAAATCCGTGATTAAAAATCGTAAAATTTTAAAATTTAAAAAAAAAAAACTCTACGCTACGGCATATTAAATATTCTCATCTTTCATACTTTGTATAAATTTTGATTTTGTGATTACTAAGTGAGAAGTTGTAGGTATAATAGAGCGAGAACGTATTTTAATACCGCTAAGATGGTGTGTAGCATTTTTAGGGCTTCAATTATATATATAAAAAAGTAACTGTCTAATGAGAAATATTATTTTGTTAATAACAATGATATTAATAAAAAAATAATTTTTCGAAATTCGACTTTAAAGGGGAGGGGAAGAAGGGAAGTGGGTTTCAACCTTATTCAACGTCCAGTTCAACTCCTAGTCATAGAATGTTAAATTTTTTATAGAATATTCCTTATAAACGCCCGCTAAGAAAGGATTTTTTGAAATTCGACCTTTAAGTCAGGGTAGGGGAGGGGGAAGTAAGTTTTAATTATATATAAATATAATAATACATCGAATCAATATAGGTATATTTTGTATTATTATTTCTTAATATCACATTATAATCAATAGCCAATATCTAATTTTTTTGGATGAACGCATAAGAGGGTTTTAGGGGTTGAAACCCCTCCGAAAATCAGGGAAAATGAAGACAATTATGAAATGGCTTTCTCATGAGATTAAAATCCAAACAAAAACAAAGTAGGGAAATTACTTTCAATTTGTATATAAATGAATAAAATATGGCTAGCGACACTGATAGTTCAATTTATTATTTATTTTTTTATTTATTATTGAATATAAATTTGTTTTAAAATTACTTAAAAGTCAAGTGTTTATTAATAAAAAAAATTGCCATATAACATAGACATTATAAATTTAAAGATTTTTGATTGACAAATTATGATGGGTAGGTATCTCGAATTTTGATATACACAATAGTCCACTATAATTCGTTTAATTAATTAAATTTTACTTTTAAGTAGGTACAATTTTAATTAGTTTAACTTTTTTAGTCATTATAGAATTAGTCTTCTAGAATTTAAGAACTTTAATATTTTTAATTCCTCTATACATATACCTATTTTCCAATATAATTAGTATAATAAATAGTATTCCAATAATTATCGTTTTTTTATTATTATTTTTTTTCTATATCAAATTATTTTCATTATTAATTTATATTGAAAAAAAAAAATCATTTTTTCAATTCCATAAATGTTTAAAATTTTGTTTTCTACCGAGATATATTATTGTTTATTAATTTATGTAATATTGATATTTAATAATATTATATATATATATCTACCTATAGAACCGGCGGTCATGTTTCTGATGCAATAATTGGGTGAGTCGTCGATATAGACGAGATCACTGGCCGTCGGCAGACTGAACCTCGGGTCCCTGATCTGCAATTTCCCGCGCCTGGTGGATCTCACCTCGATGGCACCTTCGTACTTTTCTTTCAGGTATTCTCCTGCAATACAGAGACACACGTGTTAATAATAATATAATACGACGTATATTTATGCATTAGGTATACATTATATGTTTACCGCACACGCGCGCACATAAAAATGAATTAAATTAAAATATTGACCAAAAACCTAACAAACAATGTCGTAAATTATATATTAGTCGGGGTACGGCTGTATCATATATAGAAATAGGTGTGCGGGCGACTCGGACATTTTCGAGCAATTTAATTAAATTTTTTTTTTATTATTATTATTAGGTAGGAGGTATAGGTATACTATACCTATACCTTCAGGTATAGAGAGAGAGAGAGAGAGAGAGAGAGAGAGAGCGTAATCGGATTAGAAGCGACCGGTGTGTCACGCGCATCTTATTTATGTACTGATATGATAATATACAGGGAACAATATAATAATGTGTACAACAATATATATGATATACCGGCGTTGGCGGTTAAGGTTATATTATATAGGGATACCGAAGACGAACAAATAAAAACGCACTTATCGGCCTCATAAAACGAGAAGAAATCGGAATACGCCGCACTCTCCAAGATGTGTTAAAAACGACCAAGATTTTTGTCCATAAAATAGAAACCAAGTGGGTTATATATATACACGTACCGCCTAGGTGTTATATTATTATATATATATATATGTGTGTGTGTGTGCCATCCACGACAATATATCCGTGTAAAACCCATTATTATATTAATATATTATATGTGTATCGGTAAGTCGTAATAGTATATAATATACGAAATACGGATTATGTATACATATATTGTGCGTATATACAGGCAAAACGGTAATCTAAATATTAAGGATAAAAGGACACCAGAGTCGTATATTATATGACGTTCTACTATATAGGTACCTATATATTATTGTCCTGTTGGAGGCCCCACACAACATATTATTATATTATAGTATATTATATATAGCCTGCACTCGGACGACATAATCGTCATCGTTATTAACACCTCTTGGCGGCTCTCTCGTTCTCTGTCCCGAATCTCGATATTATTGTACCTATATAATATATATATGGCGATGAGGGATGTATACGCACTGTTCACATATTATACTTCAGACCTACGACGACGATATGACGACGCGCGACGATGAGAATCGTGTATCCGTTCGCCACTCGTACGCGTACGTTTCTATATAGTAATATAATGTACACAGAGTGGTTCATGTGCGTATAATAGGTATACACGGTACACATAAATGGACCACCGGGATATAATAAGCCCCAATGTATTTATGTATATATACAATTACCGAAATCACCGTGACAAATATATGCTGCAAGTGAACACATATATTACAGATATTATAGAATCTAAGGGAAAAAAGACAAATTGTTTTAGTTTGGATTTGATACATAATAGTACCGCCCCGCCAATATTTATATTCGACGTGCGTGTTTCACGGAAAATCGGAGGATATTTTCGAATTAGTTCTGTCCGAGTTATATTCTACAAAAGTCGATGTAGGTACCTATTATATATAAGTGTTTAATTCAAAAATATCCCTCGATTTGCAGTGAAACACGACGTCAAGTAAATAGTGGCCGTGTGATAACGAACAAGTACCCACAATAATAATAACTATAGGTAGGTATTTTTCATTATATTTGTTGTCATTTTAAAAATAATAGTAAAATAAATCATTTTCTATCGCATAGGTAGCTCCATAACTAACGGATCATTCATTAAAAAAATTGAAATAGAAAAAATACAATACTAACTGACCATATAAACACATAATATTATAATATTACATCTGTGATAATTGAAAATTATTTATTTATTACACTGTTAATTATAATGTGATTATACCCATTATATTACGAGAAATTAATAAAAAAAATGTAATAAAAATACCGAATTACCATTATTTTGTTATAATATTACATTGAATCCAAATTTTAAAAAAATTGTCTTTTTTTTCCTATTGTCAGATATTATGAGTTATTTTAGTGCAGTAGGTATACATCATTGGTCAAAATGGGATAATGCGATGGGTGGAGATGTCATTCTCTCACACTTTCTCATACGCATTTCTCGTCATCTTCCCACCGCTACACATATATTTATTTTTACAAAAAGTAAAAAAAAAAAAAAAATAAGTCCCTTTTAACATTTTTTATAGTTTTAGATTCTGAGTATAGGAATGCATTGTTGCTGCCAGCTGTAAAATGAGTTTTTGTTTTGTTATGTCTGACGTCTGTATATTATATTATAGGTATAGGTATAGGTAGGTAGGTATAGGTATAGGTATAGGTACTTACATACACTATATCTTCAGCGTTCAGGTAAAAGAAATAATGGAGGAGGAGTTTTCGGATACAAGACTTTCGGATAGCAAATTGCATATACTCGTATATAATATACAGTTGGTAGGTATACGTATATAGTAAAATCGATCTTGGTTATTTTGTTGTAATTCAGAAAATATCAAACTAAGCTTTTTTTTTTTAGAAAAGAATAGTGTAATATCAGTTGTGGCTCTAATATTTAATTTTGGAAAGACCAAAAAAAGTTTGGTTTATTTTTTTTTAGGAGTCGAAGTGGCCTTGGCCTCCTCCTCCCCTAAAGCCACCACTGTGTAATATAGAGGAATCATTTTTAGTCTCTCGTACTATATTATTCTCCATTTTTAAACTTTAAATTAATTTTTGTTCATACAACAAAACGTTCAGAAAAATATATAAAGTTAAAAAAAAATCATCCAAATATAGATGGTAGAAGTTCGTTCATCGTCCCTTCGGTTCTCGGACAGGATAGTATATTATTATTTATAAATTTGAGAGCAAAGAGAAATCATTGCATTAGAAAGACGGATTATAATCTAAATTTGGTATATTATTATTGATAAAAAAAATAGTTAGGTAACTATGGCAATTTTATTTGTTATTTTCCCTGAAAACAAACGACTTCTGTTATATAAAAGGTGTTTTTCCTTTACGCTTAAAAAAAATACTTTGAAAATTAAAAAATTGTCTATTTGAAGTACCATATAGATAGAACCAATTTGCTAGGTATCGCATAAAAACTCTTTACTTCAAAATTTTTACTCTATTACTATTTCTTTCTACACAAAAATATTTACACAAATAAATTTAGACATAATAAAATAAAACGCATCATGTTTTAAAAATTCCTCATTTCGCTCAGAATCTAAAATGTAAGTCACTGTTCTAAAAATCAAAAAATTATCAAAACTAAAAAGTGTAAAACCGTTGTGGAAAAAGAAACTAAAAATTTAACTTAATTATAATTATAATTAAATTGAAACAAATAGGTAGAATATTAAATAACAATATATACCTATTGGCAGATATATAACTATAAGATATTAGTTAAGACCAGAGATGTAGTGGAGTGTAGTGGATATACGGCGTATACGTATAGCCAACATTTTTTATTTGATATGCGAGTATACGATCGTATTGACTAGCTACTTCGACCAATTATTATTTACGGTCTACTGACAAATTCACAAGTACTAATTTAAAAAAAAGTTTAGTTTTAAGTCCCTCAAAATTCAGGGTATACCCACTAAAAAATTTACAACTACATCACTGGTTAAAACTCCTCTAAAAAGTGCTTGGATAACAGGCACGTATCTTGATCATAGTTTTAGGGGAGGGGCGATTAATTATTAATTAGGTATCTAATTTGGTACAATATCACATGGAATTTTGGAGGGGGGCGATCGTTCTTATCGCCCCCCTCAAATACGTGCCTGCATAATAATATTTTAAGTGCAATTTTTCGAAAATAAACTTGTGGATAACTGCGAGTTTTATAGAAGATTGTGTGTTTTATTTTGAACTAGATGCCTACAACCATTTTGATACAATATTATACTTAACCAATATATTATGTTTAAATAGAAATTATATTCACTAGGTATATTCTACAATAATAATTAATATTTAACTATAGGTACTCATTATGACAAGAAAAATCAAACATGGATAAAAATGCATGAAAATATAAACTCAAAAATATATTGTATATTATTCCCTGGTTCTGTAGTGCGAATTGTAATCCCAAACTATAAAATATTAATAATACATGTATACCACGAGTTATCACTGTTCATAAAATCATAAAATGTATCTACCTACTATATTACAGTAATAATTATTAATACACATCTTCTGTAAGTCGAAACAACACCCAGGAGATGTATACAAATATAGAATTCTGAAAATAAAATATTTAATACACATTAAGTGGACTTTCTTTTTTTGGTTATTATTAACAGAAAGGCAAGATTTTGTAAATTAAAGAATCCCGCGGACACCCACGTCGAATTTCGACATCAAACAGTTGACTTTATGTAAACAATTTCGTTCTAAAACTTTTTTACACGTATACGTATAAATACTAAAAAGTAATTTTAAAATGTTACATGCATATATATATATATAATATCTATATATCATTATTGTTATAGTGTTTAAATAAACGCCGTTTACAACTACGAAAACTCATTGCTTTACCGTGTATACACAACACGGTTACTACTATTAAAATGCAAACATTTAATATAAATTATAACTTATGCGAAATAATATAAACGACTAATAACAAATTATAATGTCCTCTTTTCATTCATGAGCCACTATCCTGACTTCTAACTTCTAAATTCACAGGGCATGATTGCAGGCTGTACTTGGGTGCTGATAATTCCCTCCCTCCAAAAAAAATAAAATAAATAAAATCGAGAAATCATTTTGAAAGCAGTAAATAAGCAAAATAATAGGTTATTCGTGTAATAATTTTCCACAAAATCATTGAAATTGAGCCTTTAATAATATTGCGCTCCTGGCACATACCTTCTTTGAAGGGCCTAGATACGGCCTTGCATGATTGTTAGTCATCAGCACTAATTCTTACACATCCATGCTATCATACAATATCATTTAAAATCTTGTTTTGTTTTATATAATAGGTACCTACTATACAGACTTAAGATTTTAGCGCCCCAGGTCATAAAAAAATTGTCGCCCCCCCCATACTATATATATAAATACGGTATATTTAGAAAATAAATTATTTTAAATATGAAATTCTATTAATAATTACATAAAAATTATCTTCTACTGATTGACAAATTGTTTTACCGTTAGGTCGACAACTGATGTAAAATTCGTCAAAACAGTAGATACAAAAAAAGGAGAAGGAGAAGAAGATGAGTTTAAGAGTAATTATTACAACAAATACAATTATACATATTATTTATATATTATAAATATATTTATAATATATTTAATTCATATATAATTATATAGGTAATTAATTAATGTATTACCTATATAATATATAAAATTACAATATTATTGTATCTACTGATAACAAATGTAGATATTCATCAATTATTTTGGACCTTAAATAGTTTTAAATTATTTTTGGAACCTTTCTTCTCGGTTTAAAAGTTTGATACTGGATAGGAGAGGAATAGTCTTAATGCAATTTCCACATATTATGGATACAAATATCCACATTAATATAAGTATCAGTAAGATAAGTATTAGGGAATTCATCACTAGATAAACATCCACTAAAATGAATACCTATACAGTCATTAGGAAAAGTAGAACCAAGATCTTTGTTACAATAATTTTGTAGTTTTTCAGCGTTGTAAATCTCAGAAGCATAGGTACCTATTGTATATAAAAAATAAAACCACTTACAAATTTACCACCCCAAAATTTCATCACCCGGGGACCACGCCCCTCTGATCCTACCCCCTAAAGTGTCCCTGAATTCCTTACAAAATACTGCAGTAGTAGTACATATACGAATGTTCTGTACAATAAGTTTATCAGACTCCGTATATTTAAAATCTAGCCCAGAACATAATTTGTACAAACCTGCATACATTATTCATTTCGATTTAATATAATTGTCAGGATTATCATTATACTTTTTTAAATCCTGAAATATTACTTTTGTACTATATAGTTCTCATATATAAAGACTTATTTTTTTATAATAAATTATTTAATTTATATTATACCATATGGAAATAAAATAAATTCATATGACTACCTACCTACATATCAAGAATCTAAAACTGTACAGTGTATACACACTGCAACATACTTTTGGTATAGTGTACGAAAAATTTAAAATTGTAGGCCCTATATGCATGTATATATATAATATATATATATATAATTATTTACTACTTATATAGGTATAATATGTATACCTAGGTGATAATGTTTTCCTTTCATTGACGCTTTTAATTTACAATATTGGACATTAATCTGAAGAAATTAATAAAAATATTCAGACAAAAAAACAAAATTCAAACAAGAATGAAGAAATCCAGACTCGTCGAATATCAGGAAGGAAATAACGATAATTGTATTAAAGTAAGTAGGTATCTACCTATGTTTTCTCTGCAGCGTTCAGCCTCGGTGTCAAGGTACGGTTTCCTATGTGTTAGAAAACAGTATCGTTGCAACTTGCGATTGTATTGTTTCGAAAGCAGTGGTTTGCGTGTAGTCGCATGCATGTTATCATAATATTGTACCTATGTACCCGGACAACGGTAAATGTAATATTTGACGTGATAATCTGATATTTTCGTGTTTGTTGGATATTTAATTATATTATCATATAAATAAGAATTATGTCGTCAAAAACTATATTGTCAAAATAAAAATTCCCGAAATTTTGGTTTACCATTATTTAAATGTCCATTTATTAAAACTTTAAAAAAGCCTTCATCTAATCGAGTGGTAAAAAAAATTGTCTATTGACTTTCTTTTTTTAATTATTACCGAATTGTACATTTCATCATCATCATCTTCTTCTTCTTCTTCTTCTAATAGAAGACTAATTATTTTATTATTATTAATAATAATTTCTTCCGTCTCAGTTCGTCAGGTATAACAATAATTATTAAAATGAAAAATTTTGTACTAAAAAAAATACGTTTGTACACTACAAAACATTAATACAAAATGAACTATTATCTTCGGCCGCAAACTGTAGTCGCATTTAGTAAACCAGTCGGTAGCTGCGTTCAGTCGTTGCGACTAGTCGTTGGGTTTAATCGTTGCGACCAGTCACACATAGGAAACCGTACCTTCAGACAGTTTTCTTGTGGCGTACAGATGTTACGACTCCTATATGATACTCGGCCACTCAAGATATCATTCATAAGATGTATACTTACTATTATCCTGTGAAAATGTGGTTTTTTAAATTACTTTTTAATTTTAAAAAATAATAAAAAAAAATATTTTAAACAATAATAATATGACATTGGAAACTTATAGCTGATAAAATAGTACCTCACGTTATACTTTAGATTGCATATATATATTTAGAGGCTGTTTTTGCAAACACGAGCAAGAGATAACAACAAAACTGTTTATAATTATAGACTAAACGTTCCATATGGAATTTTTGTACATTTTACCTGTATATTTTGGGTCAGAACTATCAAAAATGACTAAATTTTTTTAAGAACATTTATTAAGATGTCATTTTCTGCAGAGGAATAAACACATTTTTTTAACACATCTTAACGCTGGCGTTCGACGCAATACACTGGTCCGAGACCAGACGTGCTGTCATCAGACGCTGCGTTCAATGTTCCAGACGCAGCGACAATACATGGGTACAGACTGTAGTACCTACAGCGATCGATGCAGCGTCTGGACGCCGCGGCTGAATGATGCAGCTGCAGAGAAAACGCGTACCTAAGAATAATTATCGACAAACCACGGATCTATAAATAGGTACTTAGGTATAATAGATTGCAAAGAAAAATATTGTGAATAATAATAATAGAATCCATATTAATATTATCAGCTGATATTTTATCATTTTTTATATACTGTACCTACGTACTTAATATTTTCATCCAACTATTACAACTTCATATCACAATATACTTGCGTTATGTTTTCCATAAAATAAATTCTACTTACAAAATCCATGTGAATAAAGTGTTTTCCATCAAAATTGTATTTAGACGAGCTCTAGCTATATAAAATACATAAACGCGAGATCGTTAGAGTTAAACTCGTACATGTCGAGTTACTATAGCTATAGCATATTATATTAAAGTAGGTAGTGAATTCGACTAAAGTCCCATGCTGTTTACAATCGTATATACGAATACAAGTTGAAGCCGTTTGATCACGCGAACTCTGAATAAGACAAATATTCGACTGACTACGTTATATTATTAATATATACTCGTATATTGGCGTAGATACATATATAATATACATATTAATAATATAACCACAGCAGTGCAGTGTTTTTCGAACGATACCAAAGGCAAACATACAATGGTTTAAATGCGAAACTTCGTAGGTAAGTCGTAATCACTAATAGTCAATATACTACGTATAAGCTTTTTAGAACTAACCACGGTTATTGGTTATTATATCTATCTACACGGTTAGATAACCGTAAAAATAACGAAAATTACTTTGAAATTTATTATTTTGAATAATGATTTGATATTTATAAGAAATAATAATATGTTTGAAATTATATATATAGGTATATAATTATTACTAATACAGTATAATTTAAAATAAATTAATTGATTTAAGATCTAAGAAAGTACATAAGTTAATATTTATATGAACATAACTAAAAGTTCATAAGAATTAAATTTAACTTTATTTTATAAGTATGAGTTCACTTTTTCAAAAACATTTAAACAATTTTAAATAAAAAAATTATTATTATCATCATTGATTTTATCTAAATAGATTAAAGGAAGATTCACATCAGAGCTTTTATAACATGTAGCTCGACAGCGTTAATCAATCAGACAAATAAAATATTAATAAGGAAAAACCCTGGTTAACAAGATAACATTTTTAAATAAATAAACTTCTCGACTGTAGAAGGGTGCAGACCATAAGCGTCCCGTTTTTAAGGAATTGCGTCCAGTTGTCCCAATAAACTTTAAACGAAATATTTTTGTCCAGTTTTTGGGAGTGGAATCCCTCTTTTTCATGATTCGAGGAAATATTACAAATGACCACTTTTTTTTTTTTTTTTTTCCAAAACGATTTAGAAAAATTTCGACGGAAAATTATTACGATTGACCTTTTTTGCTGTCCTGTTTTTTTAATTTTCAAAATATATAGCTCTAAAATGAAATGTTGGTATTTATAATACGTTTTAATATTATAATTATAATTTGTCTAATAGTTAATACAAAAATGATTATTAAACACTGTGAAGCAAAATGAACGATTGATTAAAGTTCAATTTGATTGAAAATATGAACTATATAGGTAAATATTCAAGAAAAGTTTATTTAAAGAAAAAATGAACTAATTTACATTTAGTTCGTACATTTTGAACTTATTATTCATAATAAGTTACCATATTTTAACTCGTTTATATCCCTTAAATGGCGGAATGGCTTAAGTAATAAACAACTTATTGTACAAGGTACAACCCTATAAAAATCACCGTTAGTTGCTCTACTGCAGTTGTATGATAAATGTAATTAAAATAAAAGAAAAAAGAGACCATCGGCGTACATTTATTATTAATATATAAGTAGATGTTATAGGTAATATGTTATATGTTATATATCTATATATTATATTAATTTAGAAATATCAAAGAAACGGAGATGTGGCTGGTGCACGTTGTAAATTGTAAACTATAAGTTTAAGCTAAAAGTTTTGTACTTTTGTGGTTATAGTAAATGTAATTAACCACTGCCGCCGACCTGTTGATTGTCACTTGTCTGCGAACCTCGTTTACAAAAAATTGTCTTTAATAGCCGCCGTTCTATTCACTTATATAATTTAAAATAAACTCCAGAGTGCCTTTATGTGTACAAACGAGTGGAAGAATGGTCATCGTAACAGATTTCAAAATCTTTCACTAGTCAGATACAATGTATACCACCAATAAAGAGCATTCCATCGATGATTTACTTTGATCAGGAATTCCGGCCTATCGTCGTTAGTACAGTTGATTCTAATTCTTTATAACCAGATTGACGTACTAGTTTAAGTACATTTATATAAATATTTATTTATTTAAACATTTCTATAAGTATAATAAGCCATTATTCATGACAGAGAGGGGGGGGGGTGACGTGGCGATCTATAATAGTTAATTTTTATCATTAATTGATTGATTTTTTTTCTTATTTACAGTTTTTCAAAGCAATTTCTCGAATTTTGAAAAATTTGTGAGTGAATATTATTTTTTTTCTTCGTTCATTAACATGATTAGCAAAATATTTTCACATCTACATAGTCCCTTAAACGAGCTTCAGATTTGCTCCTGATCAATAGGAACGTTGAGTTGTAATTAAAAAAATATATTTTCTGTATAATAATTATAATACAATTATTGTATTAATTATTAAATTTAAAAATGGTTTCATATATATATATATATATATATAAAATTAAGTTATTATATTTATATACGTTTATCTACATGCACAGGGTCGGCTGGTCCGGAGTTTTGGACCACTAATCCGCGATCGCGTACTGGGCCCTCGGTTAGTTATGGGTCGAGCCCTTTGCTCACATATAAATAATAATAAAAGGATTCAAATTATTACTAATTATTTTTTGTAACCTGAATAATAGTTGTATTACTTAAAGGTTTTTGTGAGTTATTTATGACGTGAGAATTATTGCAAAAACTTTAAGGTCATCTTACCATATTATAGTATTATTAATATCCCATATTCATATTTATATTATTAAAGCTGTTGGAGCACAACATTTGGAATATTGGCAATTCATTATATATGGAATATCTATGAATTATACACAAATGAACGTTAGTATGTGAGCTAAAATCACTTAAAATTCTCAAGAATTTCAAATGCTTCTTAAATTTACCTCCTATAAACCTACTAATTTACCAGTGGAAACTGTTAAGAGAGAAAGATTTTTTAAATATTTCTAATGGTTCGATTTAAATTTTGTCAAAAGATTTGTATTTATTAACCTTTTTACTAGGTTATGTAGGAAAAATATTTAACACTTTACAAATAAATGAATATATAATTGAAAAAAATATTTTGTTGTTTATCAAAAATATATTTGATTTTAAGGCTTGTTAAATTTTAAAAACAAAAAATATTTTTCCTACATAAACTACAAAAGAGACTAATTAATACATACATTCAAAATAATAATAGGATATGGGAATATTTGTCTAAATTCACAAAAGTATGGGGTGCTGCTCCAACTATACAGCCTTAATCAATTACCATAAAATCATATAAAGATATAAATCATTTATTATAAAGTGCTTTCATAAAAGACTTTCAAATTTGTCGATCATATATTAAATATTACGGAGGAAGGTTTGACACTCCCCACAACCACAGAACATCAACAACCCTCTCAGAGGACAAATCAGCTATATACACACACACACACATATATATATATATATATATACACACACACACACACACACACACGAAATATCACGTAATAATAAATTATTTATGATTGGCGATTGCCATATTATAGTGAACAGAAAAAAATAAACTTGAGTCGAGCACGTATTCCTAACAATAATATGATCCACTTTAATTAATTCTAGTATATATAAATTAACAATAAAATATGAAACGTACTTGGGCATGTATTATTCATATAAGTTATATACTCGTATATATATATATGTATATATTAGGGTTACCATATTTTACTTTAAAAAAATTGGAACGAAAAATTACACTAAAGTTTTAAGTAAAAGTGCTACCATCCAAATACTTAACAAATTTTTCTTCATTTACTCTATATAAAATGTTATATTATTTCTGTTGAAAGCTTTTCTACCTGAAGACTTGATATAATCAGACACGTGATTCCATTTTCCGATCAAATATTTGGTCAAGAAAGTTCTTTAAAGAGTTATTTTTTAAATTTTTTTACTTTTTATCTATTTTTATCTTTTTTTTAAAAAACAAGTTTCAAAAATTTGATATAGTTGTCAAAACTTAGTTTGATTATTATTCCATTATTATTACTAACTACTTTAAATATGTCAAATGTTATCCCTAACTTCCAAATTGTCCATTCTATAGTACCCTCAATATTCATCAATGAGAACACGTGTCCTACTGCTGTAGTTGAATCAGGCTAAGTAAAAAAATTCAACGTCCATCTATATTGCTTTTATATATTATGTGATAACCAATGATCTTTCAGAGTAATGTTTTTGCATTTGACATTTTGTTCTTTAAACAATTTTTTAAATATTTTAAACTGTTCGAAAACGTATTTTTTGTTGATACTTATTAACATTACAAATTGAATTTATAAAATTAATATTTATTGATTTTTTTTTATAATTCCAAATAATAACTGCATATTTTGGAGTAAATGTGTATAATATGAATGGCTATGTGAAAATAGATATGTAATTATATCAAATTATATAATTTTCAAACATGTTTTTCTATAGTAAAAACTGAAAAATGTTAATATTAAAGATCGAAGTTGGATTCCGGGACAATTAGCCGTCCCGAATGGCTTTTTTGGGACACCGGGATGCAATACTCAAAACCGGTAGTGTCCCAGCCAAACGGGGACATATGGCAACCCTAGTATATATATATATAGGTATTAAACATATGAATTATAATTAAGATGACGCTAAATACCTGATTTTTAAAAGGGTTTAGAACATTTTTATGAAAAATTAAAATCAAACAAATTAAAAATATTTTAAGTAGGTATATAGTTATTATTTTATTTTAATTTTTAAAATGTTTTAAATTTATTTTATTTTATATTTTTCTTTTATTATTTTTCAATATATTATCATTTTTAGAGCATTATTGACAAACTTTTTGGTCATATTTTTTATATAGGTCATATATTAGTTTACGTACTTCCCAATGCCCCGTTACTGTTTTGAATATGTATTTTAATAATATATATACATTATAATATATAATTTACTATTATAGCTTGCACTAGAGACCAGACGCTAGTGACATGCTACCAATGAGAAAAATCTCGTTGGATACCTCATTTGGTACCTGAGAGTCGAACTGGGGACCTCGTGCGCCAAAATACGCATTACGATTTACGACCATAATCGACTCTTAAAATTAAAATATTTAAAAAAAAAGAAAATATTTATAAGAACAAAACCAAGCCCAAGACTTCCACAGTCTTGCTTTGCTCATCACCAGTCAGTATGACCATATGTATATTTAACCTAATACATAACTTATATTTAACCTAATACATAACTACTACGAATATAATTATATGTATGTCTAAATAATAATAAAATATATATATAATATATATTAAAACCAGCACCGGGTCTAAGGAGGTAATCCGAGGCATGTGCCCCGGACGCTATAGCTATAGAGGGACGCAAATTTAAAATTGTATGGAATAAATATAAATTACTATACTGAAGAATAATTGACATATTATACTTTTAAATGCAAATTAATTATTAAAATTTTCTTCTAAACAAAATTGAATACGAATGACCTCTATTTTTTATGCATATTTATGGTTTTCAAAGTGAATTTCTCGAATTCTAGGAGGAAATTAATACGATAGGACGTAATTTTAAAATTTTTCCTCGGGTGTCAAAAATCGTAGTTCCGCCTCTGGTTAATACACATATATATACACATATTATATTATATTACTTTATGTACCTATATATTACAAAACCCGTAGTTTATATGTATAGCAACAATACCTATAACAATAATCACTGTACACTGCACAGTGATTACACATATTGAAAACAACTAAACAATTGTTTATTCCTAGACGGCTAGACACATTGACACCCCTTATTCATCCAGTCGTCCTATGTCATTATGTTTTTGACCTCATCATTATAGTTACAATGTGCCTCCATCACATACTGCCGAGGGAGAGGAAATGCCCGTGGCGAAATTTCACCAACTGTAACGGACTGTTATAACTTTTGATTATACGGTTAATATGAAAAACACTATTGTTGTGTTGCCTACCGAACTCATGGACTGTATCGACTATCAAACGAAGATTATATCGGATATTATGCATACGTATATACGAGTAATATACAGTTCTATATCAGAACCAGATGCTCGTCTATGTATCAGAACAATAAATCGAGATTTAAATGTTTCAGTCGAATGATTTCTATTCAACTACATACACTAACGTCGTACGTATTTAGAGTGGACTAAAACGCATTCTTTACATTCGTGAATCGTTAAATTTACTCAAATGCCATTTAAAGTAACATAAATGTAAATATCACTCGTGTACAAGTAATACCTATATATATTATACGGCGTATAGATATAATAAATAACGTTTAATGCACCATTATACCGGTAATATTGTTATAACTTTAAATATTTTTATCGATATTGTATCGGTCTCGATGAAAATCCCTATAGGTGGTATATATTATAATAATAATATACATTTTACACATAAATGTACGAGTATAATCTCTGTTCTAAGACACTTGTTTCTTCTTTAAACCGTATTATCGAAGCGAAAAAATAACGTTGTCTCGAAATAATTTACGTTAATTTGTTTTTCTTGTTTGGGCGTTGATAACAGTTGTATGTATATAAACTAGCAGGTCCCGCCATCACGTGCACGTGATACCAACAAACACATATTATATTGTTATCCTGATGGTTTTCCATTTTAATTGTGTCGGGGAGAGTGCATGTCTCTCATCGACTGTTGGTACATCTCTCAGCCGTGGTCTACTTATTTATACATAATATATATTATATTATACGAGAATAACATTCAACTCGTACAGATAGAGATCACATTAGGGACTTTGAGAACACGTCCACGTTTCCGGTGTCGTCTGCGCCTAACGTTTACCGGTTTACACGCGGCCGAGACGGGCCACAATTCACGTTCGGCGTCTTCTCGCCGGGATGACTGAGCACGCGCGGGCACATCAATATAATGATTGGCGTTCGGGTCGTGTGCGCATATTGCTGCGTGCAGTCGTGTTCTTTTTGCACGCGGTAATGTGAATAATAATAAAAACCATTACGACGTGTCCAAGGCCGGAAGATGTTTAAATCAAAAACAAAAAAAAAAAAAAAACGTCGCATAAATATACGGATTTACATGTCGGGGGGGGGGGAGAGGAGGAACGGTAAACGCCTCTCGATCCGCATGTACACTGCAAGGAAGGGGAAGATAACCGATATATGAGTCTTGGAATGTCGTACCTACGCACAATACTGGTGATTAATTGTCTATATATATATAGGTACTTTGCGACTTAATGGATTTTATTAATTGCCGCTTCTCCACCTTCCTCATCAACCCCGCAACGCGCGCGCCCACCGTCCGTTGTATAATATTATATTTGTTCCCACCATATTATTATACTAATTAGTATTATAGCCAATACACTTAAGAATAAAATATACATTTTCTCGTATAAACGCTATATATTACGTATATTGTCGTATCGTCGTGTCAAACAGGTTCCCGAAACAACACAAATAATATTATATATACATAATATCCTAGCTGTTCGTATCATCCTATATATATATATATATATACACATTATACATTATACATGTATATACAGAATACGGCGGCGGTGGGTTTTGACACACATTGATCTATAACCAGCTAAAACCCAAGAACATATTTTAATACACCTATTGTGGTTGGTATATAACATCTTGAATATATATATATATAGAATTTTTTTTTAACATTTTACTAAACGTTGTAATTTGGCCGATAAGAATATATTCGATAAGCATTATTTTCGTACGTATACATAATATTGTGTTGGACACTGTTGAAACTTGAATTTATATTGTTCTCCTAAAAAAAAAAAAAAAAAAATCGAAAACGAGTCCAAAATTCCAAACATATCATATTATTATATTATTTTAGTCTGTTTTTTCAGAATGCGAAGAATTTTCGTGAATCTTTTTAAGTTCTAGACAGTATTTTGAGTTGTATATAGGTCCCGTATTTGCGAATCAAGCGTCCCGTTGTCCTGACAAAATGTTTGAAAATGTCACTTTTGTGAATTTTGTCCTGTATTTTCAAGCATCGGTTCCGTATGTAGGTACATTGATTTTTTTAAATTTCAACATGCATTATTTATACATTTATTTAATCGTTATTGATAAATATTAAAAAATAAAGACGAGAATATCTTTGTTCGTGAATTTTAATTATATTAAACATTACCTATATATATTTTAATAATTTAAACAAGGCCACTACCACCTAAAAATAATGTTAGTTTCTGAATGAAGGAGTTTTCGGAGGTAAAGGACTTTCTTCTGATAGCAATATAGCATATATCATCTATAGTTGATATTTTAGAAGAAGTATCATTTTTAATTTTTTTATACATACCTATATAAAAATGAGAAACAGCGAAAAAAAACGAAAAATTACACGAGAATAAAAATCAATTTTAAATTCACAGTTGACACCAACAATACATCCACTATACATGTGTATCTAGAGTCTAGACGATATTTTTAGTAGATATAGTTTCATTTGGAAAAGTCACTAGATTCTGAGCCGGGCGAAGAAGCTATTGGTTGGATTTTTTTTTTAGAGACAATTTTTCGACCAGAAGACTTGATTACATAATCAATTACATTTTTACTGATTTTCCAATATTAAATTTGATCAGGATTGTACGTACTTTAAGAGGTCATATTTCAATTTTTCGACGTTTTTAATTTTATCATTATATATTATATAATTTATTAAAATCTCGTTAATTAAATATAGAATCCCTGACTTGAACGGGTAAGGTGATATTTTGATCCATTGACTTTAAAATTCGAGGACCAAAAAGTTCCACGTGGATCAAAATGTCACCTAGCTTATAGTAAGGTGATAATTTGATCCGGAAACATGGAGGAGATATTTTGATCCTTCTGGGACATTTTGATCCGGATCAAAATGTGCCTTAGAATTTAAATTTTAAGTATTGTAATTGAACTACTATAATAACTATATGGGTTTCATATGTGATGCGTGCTTCAAGTGATTCAACCGATGTATTATTAATTATTATATTAGGTATATTAAATGGAAGAAAGGGTGCTATCAGGCTTTTAAAAAATGAGCTTTCCCCAAACTATATAATTTGTATACTGTAAAATATAATTAGTGGGAGAGTTGTCAAAATATTTCAAAATAGTAGAGGAGCTCCATCCCCCCTTCACCCCCACCCCAAAATCGAGCATTGTACATAGGTATATATATAAAAAATAAGTTTATACATATTATATTAAACTGAATCGAAAACATCTGATTATACGATAGTAATCATGGTAAAAAATAAAACATATTTTACTATCATATAGGTTTATATAATACAGGTATATATTGTAATACCTATATAATAATATGTGTCTCCGCCCCGATATATTAATATCAAATTAATTATTACTCACTGTAATCAACGGTCTAATTTAATTTACCAGATTACGCCTAATCAAAACGGGTCGGAGGCAGTTGACCGAAAGAAGATAAGCGCATCGGCTGAAAAATGGTCGTGTCGAATCTGTTGCCAATTTAGAAATATTTAAAAAACAATATGAAAATAATTTTTATTTGTTTAATAGGTAACACTATATCACAGAATAATGAATAATATATATCTATTTATATATATATATATGACTATATTATGTATGAAATGTGAACGTGGCGAACATAAAACCAGCAGAAAACAGAAATCATACATTGTATCCTTATTCTATGCATTGGAATTCGTATTTTATTTTATTGTCAATGTATGTATTGATTTATTATATAATATCTCTGATAACAGTATACATATAGTTGTATACTAATCACAGAATATTCTGTGTGCTAATGTTGAATCTATAGTTAACAAATTATTACGATGTCATTTGATATAATTTATTAGCACATTAGAGTATTCCGTGGAGACAAACTAGTAAGGGTGAGTATTGAATCATTACGCTTAGGTTTGAGCCATACTCTCAATATAAGACATTATTTTTGAACTTTTAAAATTAAAAATATATCTTTAGAACTTCCACGTATATTATTGTTTATTATAAAAATAATAATAATAATAAAAATACGAGTAATTGCATGTTGAGCAATACGAAAAATTTAAAAAAAAACTGATGTCCCATATAACTTGTTAAAATATTGGATAAACGCCAATACCATGGTTGAAATATACCAGGCGTAAGGGGCGCTGTTATCATTGGTTGTTTTCATGAGCTATTTATTATTGATTACATTACAAAATTATCAATGATAATACAGAACAGTAAAGTTTTCTATGGTGCACCCTTACGCCCGCCATTTTATTTATATTTGATAACGATTTGGTAATTTGCAATAACCTGGTATATTTCAACCATGGCCAATACCATATAAATAACGAATAGGATTTTGTTACCAATGGTTGGCAGTACTTCTTCGAACTTGAATCTTTATCACTCTTTTGATTCTTTATCATCTTTCGGTCAACTGCCATCCACCGAATTAAAACATACACACACAGCGAAGTAATTTTTACTTTTTTTTTTTTATTTTTTTTTTTTTTGGGGGGGGGGGCATAGTCTTTAATTTGGTCAACTGATTGAATTTTTTTTTTTCGAATGGCCAAAAAAAAAGGCTATCGACGTCTTTCTGCTTTTAAATATTTCATTACTGACTCTTAGATTGGGCCCTTAACGATTTAACTGACTGTCAACTTAATTTGGCTAATTAAAGCAAACTTGGGGGAAAATTCCCCATCCCCTCCACTAGTAACGCCTTTGTTTATAGTTTATACATAGATCAAAACCTTGTACAACTGTTTGGACTTCATTAAATTAGTCGCGGAACGAATTCATGTCCTATATATTAATACATATATTATAATATAATATATATTTAATTATAACATTCTCAGATATAGCTTCTATAATTAGAACTTATGGATACATAAAAGGAATATAGCCGAACCAAACGACGATTGTATGTATTATAAAATGTTTCATAATCTATATTATTACTATACCTACCTATATATACAATTATATTATTACATCAGATACGAGACTCGTTTTCGTTGATTATATCGATTTTATTTATATCGTGTTAGGTCGTCCACCGAATTCCTAATTTCCGTCGCGTAACAATTTATTATTTTTTTATTATATTATTATAAAAATATAAACTCATCCGGCTAATCGCATAGGTATATGAATATATATATATATATATATATATATATATAATATAATATAATTTAAATTTTAATGGGTTTTATATAGGTAATATAGGTACTCAGTACTCACCCAGCTCGTGAACAGACGGTAATTGCTGCCAACACGTAATCAAACTGCATGAACCGGAAACACCGTGGCACTTGCACGTAACTTTAGACTTTTTCAGCACGGCCTATAACATCGGTATCATAAACATTAATAAATAATAATATATTATACAAGACATTATGCACATGGAATAAACAGTGATAAAAAAGATAACTAATAAGTCATCTTTAAGTTATGAACTGCAGTGATACATCTATAATTATAGCTGAGTTGTGAGTCGATATAATAGAAGTATATAATATAAACCGAAGTTTCGGTAATCGTATATTTAGAATTTTTTGTCAAATCCACTTCAAATTTATGTTATATTTTAAATTTTTTCTTAGTTTTGTTTTTAACACTTAAACACAATTTTATTTAGTTGTCGGGATTAAATATGGACACCTACCTGCAATCTATCATATGTTTATTATGCTTACATATTTGATTTTATTGTATGCGATAATAAATCATTTTATAAAATATAAACACTAAAATACTAGTAATATAATATGATCTAAGATAGAATATATAAAGATATATCAGAAAATGTCAATGACATTTTAGAAAAATTATTTTAAAATCATAAACAAATTTCTAAACAAAAAATATTACTTTACTCAGCACCCGTACGGAACATACCTATTTATTTATTAATCGAAAAATACAAATAATGATCAACCATATTCATAAAAATTGTATAGTCTACCTACATCAGCAGTGTCGAATCGATATGTATAAGGCTCGACAGAAATATTTTCTTATATAGAGCCCTTCTAGAATAAATTTAATTTTGATAAACACTTCTCATATTAAAAACCTAACGAAATTTAACCCAAAATCCGAAGCTACAAAATTAGTTATTGCTACCTATTTATCTGAACATAGCCGACACTGTTCGATAAATTAAAAAATTATAATTTAAATAAAACGTAGATAGTACTAGATACACTAGATGGTATTCATTACGTGTTTTATTCTCAAATTAGGTATCTATAAAAAAAAATATGGTACTTAAAGGCAGGGACGTATTTACAGGGGAGGGGTCCGAGGGTACTCGACCACTCGGAACCAAAAAATATAGATTTTAAAAACTTAAATATTAAAATATTTAATAAATAAATAATAAAATAAAAATATTAAATAGGTATGCACATTCATTTTTGACACAAAATTTTGTCAGCATGGTACTTTGAAAAGGTAATTTGTCGATTTTTGAAAAACGCATCAGAAAAAAACTGTCAAAAAAGTACGAAAAATACAGGTTAAAATAATGATTATTTCCTAATAAGTTCAAAAATATTGATTCTAAATACTTAAAAATTTCAGTATATGTATTTTACTCAAGGTTAAAAAAATTGTAAAAGGATTTTAATAATGATCAAAATAAATATATTTATTTTTTAAATTAAAAATATTTTAAACATATATTTGAGTCTCCAATTAATGTATTTACCATTTAAAATGATTTTATGAATGTGGTTGGAACTTTTTGGTAATCAAAATTCGATGAACTATATTATTATTACTAGACTGTGGTTCTTACAGGTACTTTTATCATTTGTTATCAAATTAAGGAATACACTTAAAAATTTAAGAAAATGGTATCAATTAAAATTTAAAAGTGTACCAAATTAATGTTTTAATATTATATTTTACAACTTGCATGACCTATCCTGTAGTTTGATTTTAATTAGCATATGTATCATATTAGCATATGCATCATATTAGCATATGATAAATATTCTTAATTTTCAAATAAATACCTATCTTAAAATAATCTAAAATTAAAAACCATTATATTAATTAAAATTACAGTAATATTTTATATTACTATTAGAAAATTAGGAAAATATATTGTAGAAGAGCTTGGTCGTGATATTACACCGACGGCTCGACCAGCGATTTCGGATTACCTAATAAATAAATTCAACGATTGATCACGTGGTTCAAGCACGATGTCTGACAAGGTGTTGTAGACGGCGAAACAAGAGGCGGCAAGTTAAAAGAACGTGTGCTTACTAGAGCAGATAGCAATCCAAAACAATATAGGACCAACCGTCCTTACAATGCCTACCGACTCTGGGGAGAAATTATGTGTTGATGGCCCGCCACAATATGAATATAAAAATATGCAATGTTGAAAAAATTATTTTATCATTCGTTTTTATATTCATGCTTAATGATAAAATTGTTTCCATGTAATGTAAAATATTTTACAAATATCAAAATTAAGTGCATTTAAGGCTAAAAATTCCAATGTTCAAAATTTAAATGAAATAATTTGAATAAGTAGGTAGTAGGTACTATTTACCAAAATAGTGCATGGGCTCACAACCTCCCCCCCCCAAGAAAAAAGTTTAAAATACGCCACTGCTTATAGGTAATAAATTTTAAAAGAAATAACAATAAAATAATATGTTCGTCTACATTTAGTACTATGTATCAGTGATACGAAAAAATAACCTATTTTTATATTTTAATGATAAATACAGTACCTATTTATTATAATATATTTTTGAAGCCGTGACCTCAACGTCGGCCAATAGCCACAAATATCGTCTATAAACACGTATGGAGAGTATAAAATTTTTTTAAGAAAAGTCAAATTGGTCGAAAATGATTAGACATTACTGCATTATACATACAAACATAATAATACCTTACGAACTACCACAGAATATTTTTGAAAATTACCGTGTGGTATGTACTTATATACTATATACTATAATATAGTGTGGTAGCAATTTTACCGGGCTCCACCCAGTACATAAAAATATACATAATATATTATAACAATAAATCATTATATACAATTATATATAATAATATACAAGCAATCCTCTCCCCACTCCAAATTTCTTAGTCTTACTCATTTAATGATACAAGAACAAGATGACATACCAGTATATATACTACGAATAAGTAATATATTATGAAATGAGCTCACCCTTCTGCCAGCCTCGTTGTTGTGCAGATTCATCAAGCGTCGACCTTGTTCCGGAGAAGATTTTTTCCACCGTTTTTCCTTCTCTTTAACATCCAAAAACACTTTGGTGAACCTAAATGAAACAAAAAAGAAAAACGGAAAATAAGCAATACGTATAAATAGTTATTATACCAATATATCATAATCGAAGAAAACGATTGAGTATAAAATGATCTATTTATAACATGATTCAATAAAATTTCTATATACTCGCAAAGTTTTGAAGTGAAATTAGAAGTTGATGTTGATTAGTTTTGGTGTCTCTTAGGTTACTATATTACCATTGATTATATATTACTATTTACTATATATAATATAATATAATCAATGCTATTACGTATTACTAGTATTTTAAATTTTAAACAACATTTCATAAATTACTTTTAATTATTTTATAAATAACTTTTTTCAAAATGGCGGGCACGATTGAAATAAAAGTATTTAAGCAATGTGTTAATATTTTCTGTTAAATTTTCTCAGGTTCTTCTAAATGAGCTAATTTTTTATTTTTAATTATAAATTTAATTAGTTACAACACTGTACAATATTGTCATGTAAAAAAACTTCACTATTTAATTAAAAGTGGTTTATTTTAAGTTAAAAAATTTTTATGTTCTGTACCTACCTAATGCAAATTTTTTCTACCGTATAGTTCATCTATTTAAATATACTATATTATACTTCAAAAAAATTTGTTTTTTAAATTTTCATAAAGAATTATGTCTTGCAGGTTGCACACCAATAACCATATCACCGACAAAACACAAATGTCAAATTTAAAATTTGATAGGTTTAAGCCGATATTTTCAAAAACTATTAGTTTTATATTTTAATCAAACAAAGTTTTTGAAAGTTTGTATAACTTAAAACTATTTACACCAGGAGCCTCCTTTAAAATATTTTATACTCAATCATGTTGCTGAATGTATGCTCAATTGTGTGAGACCCTTTATAATAAACTTAATACACTAGCGTTAAAATCGCCAACTGTGTTTTTTTAAATAAAACAAGTTCATCGGCTTACATAAAACGTTCGTACGGAGAGAGGATACAGTTATTGATAATATGTATCTAATAGACTTAATCAAGTTAGGTTATACTTGGATTATCAGTCTCTAAAATTATGTGTAGTGAAAAATTAGCAAGTGTGTTAATCGAATTAGCCAATTCTACATTTCTGCAAATTATAATGTTGATGAGAAAAATAAAATAGCTCATTCAAAGAGCTATATATATAGCTATTTATTTTTTTGCATATCGTAACATATAACCACAGAATTTCACCCCCACGACCCCCAATATCTGTTTAAATGAAAAAATCATAAGTTTATGACTAATTGACCGTTTATTAATAATAATAATTGCACTCATTTTTTGATTTTGCTTTGGGCAACAGCAAATCGCACAATGACGAAACGAAAAGATTCGATCCGACCGGTAGAAAAAAAGGAAGTGGTCTAAATGTTTTATTTTATATTTCATTTGAGTTTATTTCTCTTTTTTAATATCGTGGATGGATGCCAACTTTTTATATTCTAGATTACATACAGATCATCCATTTGTATATTTACATAGGTAAATAAATATAGGTACACATGGCAGGCAATTAATATAATATACTAGCTGACCCGGCAATGTTTTGCTATTGTTAGAATTCTAGAATTTTATATATTATAATAAAATCTAGCAATGGCAAATAAGCATTGCTGGGTCAGCTAGTATATTATATATTATATAGGTATATTATTGTATTATTATTTAAATATATGACATATTTCAATGCTTCATGAAGAATAATAATGTATTGCTCAGTGTCTTGTGATACAATCATACTTATAATATTTTTTAGTTCTAAAGTGTTCTAAAGACTACTTGAATGATCTACTTGTGTAAATTTCATCCATTAGTACCGAGTAGTCATAATAAATGCATGATTAATAGCTAATAATTAATAATGAAGCATTAGATTAAGCCTAATTGGGGATGCCACTTTAAAAAAGAGCTAGAGCATAAGTAGATATGGACCCGTTGGTGAGAAAACGTATATCACGGTTTTCTAAACAAATGTTTTCTTCTCTGTCGCGTCGTATATACCCAGATTACCACACTGTAATATATTTTATTCTATTGTATACGCACGTCACGCACATTATAAGCGGTTAATAAATATTGTTAATCGTTTTCCCAAAGCACTTAAGTATAGTATTCTCGTCGAAGAGTTAGATACGAAATACAGAGTGATGATATTTAATCGGCATGAACCCAAATATGTTATTTATAGCTATTCTGAACCACGTGTACAAGTTATTTTAAAATCATCTAACACTTCATGGATACAATTATTAGAACTTATATTGACGATCATAATTTTGATTTAAGATTTATATTTTATATTTTAATAATTTATTAAAACGTGTGTTCCCTGCGGTGTTTTCTAATTTGTGATTATTTAATTATTATGTGGCGTGGAAAATTTTCAATTTTATACCTAAAGGTATATCCGCTGTCGGCAAACTGAAAGACACGAGAAAATTTTAAATGATAATGGGATATATATATATATATATAGTAGTGTGTATCATATTACGAAATTATTATTATCATTACGAAACCAAATTACCTTAGATTGAAATTGGCTGTCTCGCGGGAAAACCTATAAGGAGGCATTTATAAATACACATCTTTAGCCTATTTCAAATTATTAATAATAAATAATAATCCTAAATATAAATTTCTTATTATATAATACCTATAAATTGGATATTGGATTTAAATATTCCGAATTTTTTTAAGTATTATTGATTATTCAACCATGTTTGATGTTTCTAAACTTAAACCTAACTAAACTACGAACTATAGTGAAATATAACCAAACTCTATTCTTTAACCTCAGCCTAAACTTTTACATTATTTTTCAAGTTAGCCTCTATAATTTGATACACTTTACCTAAGTAGTGATTACATATTTTTATTTAGATTTTGAAAGAAGCGAAGAATGTAGTGGTTTTACAATTATGTGTTTTATTTGTCTATATACTTTTCCAATAGCAAATTGTATCTAGATGATAGGTAATTTTTCATTCAATTTACTCAAATTTTAGCATAAGAAAAAACTACCGAAAACTTGTGTAAAAATAGAACATGATTTCGTGAAAATAATTAATAGTAATTTCTTTGTAATTTCGTAAACAATAACCCTAGATTTGAAATGTTCATCAAAAATGTTTTAAGTACAAAATTAATGTAGGCACACATTTTTAAAATATATTTTCTAAATATCAAACAATTTTATACTTTAGTTCTAAAATGGTTAATTTTAGATTTTAAAACCAGAAAATCTAATGTAAATAATCTAACTATTTATTCAAAAAATCTTTTTATATAAAATTTTTTCTGTCATTTTTTATTTTAAGTATTTTATTATAGGATCACTTATAATTTACCTAATATCATTTATCAATTATTTTTGAATTTTCATCATTATAAACATTATTTTTTATAATTGCCTATATTTAGAATCACTTAAAAATCATGCTCAAATATATTTATATATTTGAAGAAATATTTGATATTTTAGGGTTTTTATTTTACGCAACATCTCGAGGCTATTATATATTACCCCGAAACATGAACAAATAAATCGTTTTTTTAAACATAAAAACAAACTGTGCACGTACATCTAATTTCAATAGTTTAAGTTGCACTGCAGGAAAAAATTACTTGAAAAATTTACTGTTCGAATTCAGTAATAATAATAAAATAGACGTACCTATATAGATTTTAAAGAAAAGCACATATTGTTATATATATATATATATTATTATATATTGTAAAATATATGTTATGATATTATATCTCCTTCTTCTCCTTCACTCCCTCTCACTAATATTTGGGATCGGCCACCCTAGTCTTCAACTTCCACAGAACTCGATCTCCCGCATTCTACTCACTTATACCTGCCACCTCATATCACTCTCTATATTACATCTCGCGCCCAGATATTTTGTTGGTCTTCCTCTTCTCCTCTTTCCATTAACATTACATATAATTTTTAAAATTAATAAATTATTTAATATTATTATTAATAATATTCAATACGCTGCACCACTCGCACTTACAAACTTATAATAGGATTAACAGTTTTAAATTTTACCTAAAATTGCGTGCATACAAATTTAAGTACCTCGTCTATAGCACTTCATATTATGAAAAAAAAAAAAAAAAAAAAAAAAAAACCACATATTTCGATCCGAAGTCATCTGGACAAATTATATTTCGTGTTATCTCTTAGTAACGATGCGGTGAAACATATTATATAATATACTGCAGTACCAATTTTTTTCCTTCGTAAACGCTTATTTGTCGAATTTAATTTCTTTCTACCACCACCGGCAGATGGGTAATTATCGTTGGGTTATGGGGAGGGGGGGAAATTGACTATACGACGTAATAGGTGTACACGCGTATCTATCCGGTGAACGTACCTACCTAGCTATTATATATTGGATTCCGGAAGCTAATTAAGGCCGATATACGTCAGCTTCTCGTCGAATATATTATGATATATAATATTATATAGAGACAAACTGCAGGCGGCTGCATGTGCACCGGCAACAAGACGTGTCGGTGGTATAGGTACATCATACTATATATATATATATAGGTATATATACTTACGAACATCGCCGCCAAGACGAAAATCACCTAACTATATTATATATATATTATAATACATACCTGTCTATCTCATACTCTATTTAGGTGAAAATGCCGCGAACCGGACCCGTCTGTATTTAATTGGTTTTGGACAGCCCACCCGAAATTATATTGTAATTACAAGGGTTACCACCTATCGCACATATAGACGTACGTTGGGTGCCATTAAGGATTGGGCGATGCATCGGTCGTGCGTATAGTATACATACACATATTACACGCGAAGTGTAGGTATAATGCGTGTACGCGAGTCCCGTGGTGAAAACAATGGTTTCCTCTCGCAGTCACGGTTTACCGTAAAGGAATTTTAATATTATAATATATACGTTATGCGGTTCGGATATAATATTATATATTATATTTTATTTTAACGGCTTTCAGACTACTACTATAAATGTATATTGTATAAATTCAACACGGCACAACAACAACAACAACAACAACAATAATAATAATAATAATAATAATAATAATAATAATATAAATTTATTTTAGATAATATATTTTATAGGTATTATAGGTGCACGACACCATAATATAGTAGTGCACTCACAAATATCGGTATTGCCATGATAAAATAAACGGGTATGCTGGCAACTTTGTGATACGCAATTAGTACCGCCATATTGCTTTTCTCCAAAAGTTATCAATGTTCTCTTCTCGGTATGCACGATTTAAGTTATATAGCCAAATTCATAGACGACCCTTAAGATTTATTTGAGCTAAAACAAAATTTGGTATTCATAAATGACACTTTAAGATTTTCCTAAGTTTTTCCTAAGAAAAATCTTAGTGAAATAAAATCTTAAAAAAATCTAATATTTTGGTATTCATAGACAGATTTTAAGAAAAATCTTAGATATATCTTAGTCAAAACTAAGAAATAATTAAGGCACCTCTTGTTCTTCCTTAAGTAGGTGTTTGTAGTATTAGTATTTGTTATTGCTTGTGTTGTTTGTTAAGACATTTATCTATTTTATATATTTTGTATCTTGTGGTTAATATATTAAAGTAAATAAATAAAATATTAGTATTTATCATATTTCATAATGAATACAGGTATAATAGATACTTATTATGAGTATTTAGAGAATTTTGAAAATTGGGTCGATTGGATCGATCATCATGCAGTTCGTGTGACTAAACGATATATTCGAGATGCAGAAAATCCATTTGAAATGTAAGTTTTTTATTTATTGAAATAATAGTTTAGTTTAAAGGTAATAATAATAATAAACACTGAATTATCTGAACCCACAGATATAAATAATACACCTACCTACAACAAAACAAATAAACAACTTTACTTGTAACTTGATATATAAT